>NEWO01000004.1:4385704-4435643 GCA_003013225.1 Phalaenopsis aphrodite
TACGGATGTTAAGGTTTCTGATTCCTTTAAATTTCAAGTTCCCGATAATCGGTGTGAGTCCCCCTAGATAGATATTAAGGCTTCAAATTCCTTCGAATTTAAATTTGAGGATTGGTGCAAGGATTTTGATTATTTCCACATATTTTCCACATTCAATCCCTAAATTTTCTGCATTCATGATATTTCCTAAATTTTGGTGTAAATCATGTATTGGTGACTGTCTCTAAATTTTGACATAAATCTCGTGTTGGTGGCCAAGTACTTCCTTTCTCAAATTGATCTTCTCACTCAATTAAATTTACAACAATCAAACGACGCCAACATATCGCGAACCCCTTCATCCCCGGCGAAAACATTTGAAATTCTTCAGTACACTCTTGTCTTTGGATTGGGAATCCCCCAGTGGAAAGTTCCAACTCAAATTTGATTTTAATTCTGGATCGATTCATTCTGAGTATGGTGTACTTAGATGGTTCTTTTGATCGTGTTGATCACTTGGGTCAACACCAATACGTGCGGTGTACTTGTTCCGCACACCACACATATTGGGGGTCCATTTGTTAACCTAATTTTTAGTGAGGTCTTAGTTTCTTACTCCCATAACCCAAAATCTAGCCTTAGGAGTTCTTATTTTCTAAAAAATTAAAACACTACTTTCAAAGTTTAAACTATATACCTCTTATATTTAAATTAAATTTCAAAATTATTTTCACTTTTCAAAAAGTTGACCGACAATATAATCTACCTCCAAAAAAAAAACACTCTATTTTCTCATCATAATGAGGAGTCTTGAGGGATGGGGTGACTTTTATAGAGCAATCAAAAATAAAAGAAGAAAAATATCTAAAATGACAAAGTGATTAATATTGGATCTTTCATAAAATATAATTAAAGGAGTCATCTTATTCTGAAGATCAAGATCTGATCAGGTGTCACTAAGGATCATTTCAGTCCACTTTAAGAACAGCAATGTGAGAGAGAGAAGTTAAGTCATTTTAATATAGCCTAAAACAACACAAAATGTGATCACCTCGTAGATCTTCCATTTTTTTTTAAGTAATCATATATCTTACAAAAAAACAATCTGAATAAAATGGTACGTATGATTCATGCATGATGCATTGAGAACAGATTGACTGGAGATTAAAATAAAAAAAATAGTAAAACGAAAATAGAAAAATATAGCACTTTGACCCGCTGCAAATGTCAATTATGATTTGACATAAAAACAAATGAAAGCATGCCTTTACTACGTTAAAAAATCGGGGCATTTATATTCATAGCACATAATTCCTATTTATTTACATATCTAACACCTAAACTTTATTTTTTACAGTTATACCACCCAAATCTTTTATGTCACACCAAAATACGACCATTTTAAGTTTTAAAAAGTAAATCCACCTTTTCATGCATAGCTAAGGCGGCATGTATGTAAAAAATGAAGTTTAGGTGTAAGATATGTAAATACATAGGAATTGAGTGGTATGTACGCAAATCTTCCAAAAAATTTGCATGCCTTCTTCATTGCTGATAAAGAAAATGAACAAAAACATGGATAGTACTTACACTGTAAGTTGCACATTCAGTATTACTTCTGAAAGCCAAAGTGGCCATAGCGCGTTGCAGTTCTTTCATATGGGTAGCCGCCCAGGGTGCGAGAAACTTCCGTGCGTAGGCAATTGCTTTCAAGCTTTCATCAAGCCTTACAAGTTCTATAAACTCCTGATGCCTCAACAGAAATTCAAACCTGCTCTGCATTTAGAATTTGTATTATATTATTATAGGTTGGACTATTTAAAAGAAGAGGCATTTACATACATACAACCTAATTTCTATGTATTTAGATAGCTAACACTTAAAGTTAACATTTTACATTTATACCGTTCAAATCATTCATATCACATCATAGTTAAGGTGGTGTGTATGTAAAAATTGAAGTCTAGGTGTTAGATACGTAAGTAAATACATAGAAATGGAGTGGCATGCATGTAAATCTTACTTTAAAGAAAAAGTATATTCCAAAAACGTCAAGCTGAAGAAATTTAGAAAGTAATGTTCGCTGATATTTGTGCTTCCTACTACTGACATGGAAGCTCTTTAGAAAAAGAGAATATTTTAGTTTTACTGTGTTGAATGCTATAACTCATGAAAAAATCAGGATTCAAGACGATGTGAATAAATGAAATGACCCTAAATTGGGAAGGAACAAAAGAAGTTGGTAATTAAAACGACAAATGTTAAGTATGGAGCGTTTACATACATACCACCCAATTACCACGTATTTACACATCTAACACGTAACTTTGATTTTTTACATTTATACCACACAAATCTTTAATATCACATCTAAAATACCATTATTTTAACTTTTAAAAAGTTAAATACAGCTTTTCACACATAGGAACGGTGGTATGTGTGTAAATATTGAAGTTTAGGTGATAGATATGTAAATACATAGGAATTGAGTGGTATGTATGTAAATCTTCCTAAATTTTCAGAGTTAGTAGACGTACAACATGGATAAGTACTGTGCAAATTTTAATTTGCATTCCAAGAAGATTGACAGCCTAATTTGCCACTTTCAAAGAGTGATTCTTAAAGTTAATCAGAAGAACATTATATAAGGACCAAACTTCAAAAAGAAAAGACAAAACAAAGTCACTTTAAAACAAAGACCCAAAACACAACAAAGCCATCCCAAAAATCTCACTGAAACAATTATCAACGGAGATAATAATGCAAACTTAAAATCCATATGGTCAAGCTTGCAGATCAACAATAAGTACATTGAAATTTATTTCAAAAAAGAAATACTTCAAATCCAGCACTATGTAGATTTAATGCTGCTAATTATTAGCTTTAATGCTTCAAACTTAATGATAAGAATGTAAATTAGTTATTTACTACGGTTAATTATCAATTGATACTACTTTTAAAATCCAGTGAACTTTAAGTCAGTAATGACACTTTTTCGCTGGTTAGTTTCTTGAGTTCAATTTCCAAAATTCAATTTCTAACATTCAAGTACTATTAACCATTATGCAGTCCCAAAAAAGTAAGAAAATGTCAAAAATTCTAAAAATCAACCTGGATTAATTTTATTGAATACGGATTAGTGTAATAAGTACAGTTTCTAGTTCCTAATCTAAAAGACTAGCACACATTAGCCAGGATTCTAGTCAGCCTAGGTCAATACCTGGGTTGAATTTCCAGACAAATCAAGTGTTTTTTGGTTCTTTTATTTGTCATTGCATTTGAATTGATTATAAGGACATTAGAAGACAAAGTATTAGGTAAGGGTTCAAATCACGTTTGTGGGTTAGTTCGGGTCTGACCCAAAATTGACCCAACCTTAATTTTAAATGGGTCAGAAAGTCCAACCCAAATCGGTCCTGTCTTTAACCCGCTAACTCTATCTCGACCTATATAACATATTTAACATAAATCATAATAGCTATTCGTGCCAAATTTGAATTGATTTCAGGTCAATCTAGAATCAATTCGGTTTGGCAGGTTAATTTTGGGTTTAGCAAGTTAGCTTCAAGTTAATTTCAAGTTAGAGGGTCAACCTGAACATAATCCAAAAGATTTAACTGACTGTGATTCCTATCCAACCCAAAAATAATTCGGGACACCCAAACCCAGATTTTTCGAGTCAGGTTTGGGTCACGTTAGCGTGTCAGGTTAGTTTTGACACCCCTAGTTGTAGGGATTTAAATTTCCATTCATTTACATAATTTACTATGCTATATCTTCTCAAGTAAAGACAAAGAAAAGATCTTTCAAGAACCATGACCAGAAATTATGAATCTCTCGGTAACTAATAACCAAAAATAAGAACTAAATTCAATACCTTGAATTTCTTCAATCTAGATTTGTTCTCCGCGCACCACATTAGTGCAGGTCCTACTTCCTTGTTTTGGAGAGAAATTATCACCCGCTTGGCCTCGATGAAAACATCAATATCAACAAGATCCTGTAATAGAACACCAATTAATGAAATATGAAATAAGTGTCTCTATGCTTTATTTATTGAGAAATGTGCCAAAATAGTCCCCTGACTCTTTGTATGGGGTCATTTTAGTACAAGAATCTAAAAAACCGACAATTTAGTCCCCAAACTCTTTTAATAGGGGTTGAAATAATCCTCCCTGAAGAGTATTTTAACCCCAATTAAAAGAGTCTGGTGATTAATTTGACACGTGTGTATTTTTTGGCTCTAATGGTGTCTTATATATATTGTTTGGCTCTTTTTTGACTTTTTTCTTTTTTTTTTTTTTTTTGTGGGAATTAAACCGAAACCTCCCTTTTGGAGGTCAAGGGCAAAACCATTGAGCTATGTGCCCAGAAGTATAATTGTAATATGCAGCAAATAACTTAAGAGAAACAGTAAAATCATCATAACAAAGGAGTGTAATTTCATGAAAGAACTTTAAAAGTAAAAAAAAAATCTTGAAGATGTTAAGCATCAGTTAATGAATCCTTCTCAAACTAAATAATTTCGAGGTCAAAACAAAACAAGAATTCCAGGACGTATATCCAAATTAACTTCATAACAGAAACAGGTGAAAGAGCTCTCAGCATAACAGGCATCAAATTAAAATCAGATTGAAGAATAACCATAATTTTCTACAAAAGATATAAAACATTAAGATTGAAATTATGCCATAATCTGCCTACACTTAATTTTAAACAAGAACTACAGTTACAGAAAAGCATGTTAGTACACACTTGATCATTTCTTTATATTTTTGCCAAAGGAAGCTGTTTTTGATTATAACTCTCAACAAGAGACATTCCATGGAATTAAGAGTTCACAATAATATTCACAGGTTGAATATCAATTCAACTATTTCTTCTGTTGTAATTTAATTGATATTAATTGAATCAATACATTATCAAATAAATACTCATAAATGGAGTTTTATTAGAAGGTCATAACTCAAAAATAGTTTGAGTCCATTTCAATTCACGATAATATTCACAGGTTGAATATCAATTCAACTATTCCTTCAGTTGTAAATTAATGGATCCTAATTGAATCAATTCATTATCAAATAAATCCTCATAAATGGAATTTTATTAGAAGGTCATAATTAAAAAATAGTTCAATCAAGTGTGGCTTGCCGAGATTTAACTTTGAGCAAGCTACAACAGAAAAGAAATACATAAACAATATACTTTTTATGAGCTTGAAATTAGACATTGGCTCAGTAACCCCTTGAAAAATTATTTCTACAAAAAGCACAGTAAGATTCTTTCATTCCAAGTCTCATGCACAATATGTCTTCCACTTCACTTTTCAAAATATTGTTTTCATTTATATGAAAAATGAGCATATGAATTGAATATAGATTATAGAGCAGCTCTTACTTTTTATGTGAGAGAATGGTTATTTGATTTCGTGCAAACATATTTTGCATTTTTTATATTTATAGCATACTTAAAAATTGCACCATTATCTCTCTAATCTCTTTATGCAAATCAGTTCTTTAGCTAAATTTCTTGTTGATAAACTGCCTTTTCTGCGAAATAGGAGAAAGGAAAGAGCAAGAAAGAGAAGATTCTTATTTTAAGAGCATCTTGGTGAGGCTCTTTTCATATAGCTTACTGGTATTTATTTATTATCTCTTTTGTTTGGCTCTTGCAATTTTTATTTGATATTAAGATGATTTATCTTTTTTTTTTTTTTTTGGCTTGAGGGAGAAATTTGGGGTTCTCCTTTGTGGTGAGATTTGAGTAAATTTGAATAAAATGACATTTTATGGTGCCCTTTTCAACCTTGCACATGTGTGGCCTTTTTATGATATATGGGATCTTCTCTTTACCATGGATGTTAGCTATTTTTTCTTATTAAATCATGTAAATCTTTGTACCTTCCTGTGCTGCTTGGTTTCTTTGTTATCACTTTAAGTGTTCATGATCCTATCACTGGATGGGGATTCTTGGTGGGTGACTAAACACAAGAGAATTCAGGACAGAAAAAAGAACTTGATGAAATGCATAGAGATATGATATTACCATTTGAGAATCAAAATAACTATGTCAGTATATTAGATCGAATAAATTGATGATATAGAACAATGTAATCTTCAGTCAAATACTTCATTTTTCTTCAAAATTTATAAAATTTAAAAAATATATAAAAAATGAAAAACCAGAGAAAGAGCTATTCTACTTCAAACCAAGAAGATGGACAAGAACCTACAAACAAATACATACCTCTATATTGCTACTCTCCGCAAGCATTTTAGCAGACTCATAGTACGACATGCGCAGCATATAATCCACAAGCACACGCTTCAACCTAGTACTGCTCCACTCATCTAAACTATCCGCATCAATCCCCTCCAAGTGATCCAGTCTTGCACGGCACCTCTGCGCCTGCAAATCCTCAGACGCAAAACCATCCTCCAGCTGAGCTTAACAAAAAATAACATTAGGGTTACGAATCAGAAAAAGCAAAAGACAAATGCAGAAACAAAACACGAACCTTACGCTTGAGGCCTTGAAGCCTGGAAACGAGTGATGTGAGATGGCTAACAGCCTCCTCCCTCGAAATATCATCGCGGTCGACAACATCAGCGACCCCCGAAAGAACGGCAGCCACCTCCTTCTCCGCAAAACGATGGTTGGCTCTTATCGTCTTCTTTAAGTGCTCAAGAGGCACGCGAAGAAACTGGTGTTCTAGTTTGACTGATTCCACCGTATGGACGAGGGTCGTCGGTGTCTGAACCGCTGCCGCCGGGTTGAAGACATTCGTGTTGGAGGACACAGCAGCGACGTTGGCAGCGGCGGCGGCGGTGGCGTCGCCGTTGGAGGTCGGCTCTGTGCTCATCTCCATTGACACGAGAAAGGAGCGATGTAAGATCTGGTACAGCTCCGATCGATCAGAGGAGTTAGAGATAGAGAGCACAGAGCTGAAGATTGTTTGCCTCTCGTCGTCCCCCACCTCTTCTCCTTCTCCCGGAGCACGGCGACTGTGCCGAAAGTTACACCGTAAGAGAGAATGGGTGCGTGATTGGGCGGCTGTGATTTAGCCGATTGTGCATCTCAACCATCCATTCATCTATTTCCATGCGTAAAGCATCAATCTTAATGAGGCAGGAAAAAAAGTGAAAAAACATTGAAATAAAAGATTTTCCACGCCTAACAAACATTACATATTGTATAAACCAAAGCTGTCTATACCGATCTCAAAGCAAACGAACGACCCAAATGACTGTGCAGTCTCGACCGACCAGACCACAGACAGAAACCCTTGATCGCGGCCAACTAGCTGGCCCACTTTTGTCGCGACACACGAGATCGACACTCAACCGATCAACCAGGTCATGGCGTAGTCGTCACTCAGTCGGTCGCCCCAATCGACTGAATTCAAGCAAGTCTGTCAGTCCATTACTACCATATTAAAATTCAAATTGTAATACTTATATGGCATGAAATTCATTTGATTGATTCGAACATCGATTATATTAAGAGCGGTTTCCATAACTGTTCCTTTCTTTCTTTAATTGTACAAAACATTCATTTATAAATTGTAGGTAAATATACAAATAAAATAACTCTCTCCTGAGTTTCTCTATCGGGAATTCTGGACTTTTTCTACTCTCTTTCCCTCATTCCTTATTCGACTGGTTCTAACTCTTGGGGCGTGTTCATAAAGGAGAATTTAACATTCAACATCTTAAAATGTGGTGGGGCGAGCGTGGATCATGTCGTAGACGAGAAGTGGAAAAAACTACGAAGAAAAAACTTCCCAAAAAGAGATATTACACATGAAACCGGTAGAGATGCTACTCAATCGAACTCTCGTGCATAAGTACAGGGCCTGCAAACCTAAACGACTTTTATTATGGAGAAATTTGAGGTCCTCTAGGCAGCAATACCAAAGAAAGGACCAAATGCCTCGTCTGAAAACAGAACGTCAGCAGGTCTGTCCCCAAAGGGCCACAAGGAGGAACCCACCTATTCCAGACAACCAAGCCAACAACTAGCGAATAGAGGGACAAGGCGAGCCCCAGCACACTTACACAAGCGAACAAGTGGTGGGCAGAGTAGATGTGAATATTTGTCGGACCACTCGCAGGAGGGGCTTTTATTCGCCAAATCAAAGCGGCGGTAACCCTACCCAAGCTAAGGATCCCTCACTAAGATTCTTACCAATGGATAGCCAACCTGATTGACCGTGTAACATCGTTTGAGTCATCTGTCGGCCTACTCCAGATCGACGACCCATAATGTGTCCCCGAAGGAGCTGGCCCTTTGGTGGTTCAACGGTCTGTCAACCGAACCATCCAAAGTTACTACAAATTTAAAAAACTTCGTTTCTCACTTTTCAAATGTACAAAAATCAAGGAAAGACTCTGACACCTAGCTCAACCTCAAGCAAGGAGAAAACGAGAGCTTATGGGCCTACATCACCTGCTTCCAGAATAAGATGTTGGAAGTTAGAGACCTAAAGCCTGATATAGCTGAAATAGCTTTGAAAAGATAAGTCTGAAGCAAGTGGTTCAGGTAAAACATAAACCTATTTAAACCTACTACTTTCGCAGAGGTATTGGAGATGACGAATGAGCACATACTCGTCGAAGAAGACCTTCAGGGCTCCCCAAAGGGTAAGTCAAATTCGCACATACCATCCCTCAAAGAAGTGAAAAGAACAGGGTGAATCACGAAAGGTGAAGGACAATCAGTCCTCCACCGGCCACAACAACAACAAGTCTCAACGGAGAAATGATCGAGGGCGACATGACCGAAAGCTGTGCTTTGACCAACGATCGACCCAATATTATGAGCGACCACATGTTTATTGGGAAATGTAAGGTTTGACACCCCTCAACCTATCAATGGTCGAAATAATCCAAGCTGGGGAACTTGTCGGTCAATGCCTCGAAGGTGTAGTTAGAGGAATTTAATTTTATATTGAATTTTTTTGAGTGTTTTAAAGGTTTCCTTTAGATTTTCAATGTGCTGCTCAGCTAACTTACTCTTAACTAAAACATTGTCAATATACACCAAAATATTCTTCCCTTTCTTTTTAGAAAAAAATTACATCCATCAGACGTTGATAGGTCCCCCAGCATTATTAAGCACAGAGGGCATTATTAAAACAAAATATGTTTTTTGTAGTAACAGACGTCATTTTTTCCATGTCGGTCAAGTAAATTCTTATTTGGTGGTAGCCGAGCTAAGCCTCAAGGAAACTCATTACTGAGCATCTAACTTTGCGTCCACCAATGTGTCAATCTTCGGCAAGAGGTGGGTGTCCTTAGTTCTAGTAGCTTTGAGGTTGGTGAAGTCGACGCAAATCTGTCGTTTGTAGTTCGCTTTCTTCATCATCATGAAATTTGAGAGCCAAGTTGGGTACCGGACTTCGCGGACGTAGCTAGCGTCTGGTAGCCTCTGCACCTCCACCATTATTGGTTTGGCCAGAGTTCTGGTGATCAACCAAATGTTCTAATGGACCGGCCGAGAGTAGGGGCTAATGTTCAGCTGACAGAAGTTGCGTCGATTGAAACATCAAGCATGCCTGTCGTAGTCCAAGCAAACACCTCCCAATGCTCCCAGAGCATCTGTATCAGTTGGTTTATTGACCCTTCATCAAAATGTTCACTGATTAAGAGGATCTTACTGGGTTCTTCATCAGACACAAGAACCTGGAGGATGGCCTCACTGGTCTCAATACGCCCCTCCTTCTAGATTTTGATATTTAGTGGTTTGTGGTCAACTTTTGAGATTACTCGAAAATAGCACCTTCTAAATTGCTCCAAGTTCCCTCGGACTTTGATCTCCCCGTCATCCAGAAATTTTACAGCCACATGGTAGATAGAAATCACCGTCTGGTAGCTGTTCAGGAGTGGTCGTCTAAAGATAACGTTGTAGGTTAGTGGAGATTCGCAACGAGAAAATCCTTTGTGTTGTAGTGTTGCTTTCCTCGTTCCCCCCAAGAGGTAGCTAGGGCAAACCCAACACCTCCTTCCTTTCCCTGAAGAATCCAAACTATTGACCGGTTGGTGCTGCCAACGGATCGGTCTTCAGGCTGATCTTATTGAACATCATTTTAAACAGGACATTGACCAAACTCCCTATATCAACGAGAATACTACCGGCCTGGTATTTGTTTATTAACGTCGTGACGACCATCGACTCATTGTAGGGGTTCCCCCTTCGGTGGGAGATCTGCATTTGTAAAAATACTTGATAAATGGTTACATGTATACGAAACGACAGAGCATACCTCTCCCGCATACTTTCTTTTCAAGCCAAAGGGTTGGGGTCCTCCCCAAAAGATGATCAGGAGAGGGAGGTACTTTATTCGTATATTTCGCTCGAATTTATATAGACTTAATTTTGTACAATTGCATAAAATAGAGAGTATTAAGTAAAACGCTCTTAATTAATTTGATGTTTGAATCAATCATATGAATTTCATACCATATATGTATTACAATTTAAACTAGGGAGCTAAGTTTGCTTTTAAATCACTAGCACCAGATTCACAACATGCTTCCAAACGAATGGAAGGCAATTTTTAAGAAAATCAAGGTGAACATATATGTATCAATGTATAGATGATCAAATGAGAGAAAATTATGTAATTTAAAGTTGTAAAGATCTCATTTAAAGCAATATTTGATTTAATCTATGTTTTGAATCATATAAATTGCCTTAGGACATGCAAAGTTGTCCAACATTGTCAAATATATATATCAAGGTGAATATATATGTATCAATGTATAGAAGATCAAATGAGAGAAAATTATGTAATTTAAAGTTGTAAAGATATAATTTAAAGCAATATTTGATTTAATCCATGTTTTAAATCATATAAATTGCCTTAAGACATGCAAAGTTGTCCAACATTTTCAAATATATATTTCAAGGTGAATATATATGTATCAATGTATAGATGATCAAATGAGACAAAATTATGTAATTTAAATTTGTAAAGATGTCATTTAAAGCAATATTTGATTTAATCCATGTTTTAAATCATATAAATTGGCTTAAGACATGCAAAGTTGTCCAAAATTGTCAATATGCATAAGTTTAATGGACTGCATGTGCTCCAATCAATATATAACACACTCAATTACTAGGTTTGAAAATGTTGTGCGGGCTAATCAGATAGTTTTATCTTTATGTCAATGTTGTAAGTCCTGCTCAACTAGTATGATCCTCCTTCTCCTAAGGACTAAAGTCAATGAGTCTATAATTTCAAAATAAACGTCCAAATCCTAAAATAAGAATTTATAAATCCAAATCACACAGTCTGATTCTTGTACATAGAAGGATATGAGTCAACATGACTTATACTTTGAAAAGCTTAAACTAACAAAACTAAATATCCCCAATTCAAATATAAAATTTTAAAATGTTCAAATCCACGATAATGATCATGTTGATCGAGGATTTCAACTGGAGAGGTCAATCTTTTAAATCAAGATTTTCTAAGTAACAAAACAAATATTCAAGCTAAAATTTAATTACTAAAGTTAAAAAACTAAAATTGAAACACTCAAATATATAAATAGATTCATTATCAAAGTAATTGCATGTCAATATGAAATGACCCAAGTTCTCTATCTATGTGGTTCTACTGCCAAATGACACCACAAAATGACAGTCACGATCAAAGCCCTATGATCGGGTGGTTGCCGCCAAATGACAACATTATATTACAATCACGACGGCAACCCGCATGTTCCACAACATCATTCTACCATTTCAGTGGTGAATCCTAAATATAAAATTGATTGACACAAAATCTTTTTTTAGCTAAGGTCGACTTAAATTTGTTCCTTTAGACAAATATCCATATCGAATCTACAAAGATCTCTTAGGTGAAACAGCTCATGGCAGCTGACAAGAATACTTCTTTCATGTTAGGTCGACTATCTTCTCTGACTAAGTAAATTGGGGACCATAACGACCAAAGATAATGAAATCTCACAATGAAAAAAGTTTAAGCCACAAGAGAATCGTGAGCAACGATCAGAAAAAAAGTACACGCCACTCAACACGTCACGTGTTAACATCTTAATGACAATCAATGATGAAGAGACTGTAAAGTGGCCAAAGTCGTTAAGAAATCCAGATGGTGGAGACCAGTCTCAATATTGTCATTTCTATTGTGCAAAAGGACATTCAACAGAGAGATGTTTTCAATTAAAGGAAGAAATTGAACATCTAATACGCCAAGGTCACCTAGGTCGCTACTTACAAGAACAATGTGAGGGGAACTAAAAGAGAACTGTTGGAATTATCGAATGAGAAGTATAACTCCAACTCATATTATCTGAGTAAAAGACTGGCTTATAAACTCTTAATTTTATTTTAGCAAAATTATTATGTTGCTTTAAAATATCATTTCAATGAAATTTTCTTATTTTTCTCCCAAAAGATTTTTGTGTAGAAAGTCCCCTTGAGGAAGAGAAGCTACCATACCCCTAAAAGTCGAGCCCAAAAGGCAAGAGTCTATTGGAAGATATGGTTCTCCTAAACATTAAGCCCAAGAGGCAAGACTCAATGAGAAGCTATCATACCCCTGGAAGACGAGCCCAAGAGACAAGTCTCGATGGGAAGCTAGTTGTGGACAGGGCCCTCACTAGAAAGACTCCATGAGAGAAAGTGGTGACAGGGTCTCCACTCAAAGACCTCAAAAGGCTACAAGCCTCAGAAGGCACAGGTACATTCAAAGACCTCAGAAGGCTATAAGCCTCAGTAGACACAGGTACATCAAAGACTTCTGAGGCTTGTAGCCTTCTGAGGTCTTTGATGTATATGTGTCTTCTGAGGTTTGTAGTTTTCTGAGGTCTTTGAGTGTACATGTGACTTCTGAAGCTTGTAGCTTTCTGAGGTCATTGAGTGTACATGTGTCTTCTGAGGCTTGTAGCCTTCTGAGGTCTTTGAGTGGAGACCCTGTCAACCACTTGCTCTCATGGAGTATTTCTAGTGAGGACCCTGTCCACAACTAGCTTTTCATCGAGACTTGCCTCTTGGGCTCGTCTTCCAGGGGTATGGTAGCTTATCATCCTCAAGAGGGAGGCTTGAGAGAGAACTTGAGGCATTGAGAAAGAGCTCAAGTCCAAATCATCTCAGTCATCGTTGACCTTCGTCGACCACCGCCAACTACCTTAGACCACCGTCGATCACCACCGACTTCCCTGTGAGAAAAGAGGGTATCTATAATCATCAACTTATAGTATCAACTACTACCGTTCGTCATCAATTGTCGTCGACTACCATCGATCACCGCCGACCTCCGTCAACCGTCAGTCGGCATTGTAACTTGGAAAGCTAATAGTTTTTTCCCGTATGTGGGACAAAGGACCTCTGTAATCATCAACTCATAATGAATTTTTATAATTGGGCCAGACCCCGTGGTTTTTTTCCCTTTTACGGGTTTTTNCATCTCAGTCATCGTTGACCTTCGTCGACCACCGCCAACTACCTTAGACCACCGTCGATCACCACCGACTTCCTTCGACCATCGTCGACCGTTGTCGACCACCGCTAACATCCATCAACTACTACCGTTCGTCATCAATTGTCGTCGACTACCATCGATCACCGCCGACCTCCGTCAACCGTCAGTCGGCATTGTAACTTGGAAAGCTAATAGTTTTTTCCCGTATGTGGGACAAAGGACCTCTGTAATCATCAACTCATAATGAATTTTTATAATTGGGCCAGACCCCGTGGTTTTTTTCCCTTTTACGGGTTTTTCACGTAAAAACTTCTGGTGTCATCACTGGTTTTTCCACTTTCATCTGAGTGTGTGTAGAATCCTCGTGTAACGCTAAGACGATAATTCATTACTCTGCCGCCGCAAATTTCAAGAACGCATCAATAAATATAAATATCAAATTTACTGTGTTAGAATAAATAAGAATTGTGTGGCATGTACGTAAATATCCCAAAGTTTTTTTGAAACCATCCAAATTCCAACATATCGAGAACATTAAAAGCAAAATTCAATGACAAACAAAAGGTCAAAAAAAAAAACCAGAGAAAAAATGTTGGAAGATAGGAAAGACTTTTATTACATTTTTAGCAATTTCGCAGAAAATTAGAACTGAAATAAAAAGCCAATAGCCAAAATATATTCGTAAAAATAGTCATCGTGCTCTTTGTGACGGGGCATTTTAGTCCTAAAATTTATTAAAAAAAAACTAATTTAATCCTCTTCTTAAACGCGGGCTAAAATAATCCTTATTGAGAACTATTTAAGCGCATATTAAGATAGTCTGATAACTAATTTATCACTTTCATAAACTCTTAGACTAAGATGACTCGATGTAAATAATGAGGGGGGGGGGGCTATTTTGGCACTTTACTTGATATAAAAGAAAATACTTAACGAGTATTGATGTGTGTACCTTAAGCTTCTCAAATATGTAGCTAATATTCATCCTGCAAGCTCATACACCTACATCCATGGTCGCACTTAAGCTTGCACAGAAAGGAAAATATGTCACCCCTTATGTCGGATCACCTCACTGATGATTTCAACTTATGAAAGGATTTGTCTTTCTACAATCATCTCTGATATTTCAATGCTTATTATTATTGAAAACTAATAAGAAAATTTAGTTGCATGACACTAGCCAAAGTAACTTTTTTTCACTTCTAATTAGTAATTTGATCGGGTAATCACTCAAATTCAGAAGGTTAACTTCTCATAATTGTTTTTTTGTCTCACTTGAATTTAACCTCTATCCAATTATTCACCAGACCAAACATACTTTATTAAACTTCAAAATTGTTAGAAAACGCAAAAATTTCTCACTCCATCTATCATCTCATAGATCTCAACATCTACAATAATTGGATAAAAGAAAACAATGAGATATGTAACATTTAAGATGTAAAATACATAAATCTCAAAAATATCAGCACTTCAACTTTTAAGATGTAAAATACACATTTATGCATGGTACGGTGGCATGTATGTAGAGCCAGTTCCGCCCCTGCTATGTATGTAAAAATTGAAGTTCAAGAGTTGCATATGTAAAAACAATGGAATTGAGAGGTATGTATTAAATTCCCCAAATAATAAATGTAATTGAAGGTATGAGGCTGGCAAACTCATCTAGTCATATAAGAAGGCATAGAATATTCTTTTCAATGAATGCTCCACTATAGAAGGTAACAGAGCATATTGCATGATTAAAAATTCAAATTTTCATGTCAGCTTTGAAAGAGCATCAGGCTGATAAGAGAAGGTATCACACCGGAGGATTAAACATTAGTTTAGTTAATAGAAGGCTAATGAAAATATATGTTAGAGATTTCTATTTTATGGCATGGAAGAACAATTATGATTTATTTAGTTTTGGGGAATCAAGATTTCCCACCTGTAAACGCATCATTAAGCAATATGGGTTATCTAGCTTGGTTTGAATCTCAAAATGTCTTAGAAGTGGAAAGAGAGAGAGAGATGTATAAATAGAAGTTTCTCTACTTGGAACAATATAAGCTAGTAGAATGGGATTTTTCATGGACACCCATGTAACATACTTTTATTAAGCCATCCAGATTCTTTCCACATTTAATATATTGCACTTAAGGTCCTTACTTCTATATAACCATTCCAAACATGCTCCTTTCAATTTTCATTTAAAGTGATCTCATTTTGTTATTGTCAAGCTATATTTTGCAGTAATTTAATAATTATGATTGTAACAAGTTTTAACCACCCGACAAGATAAAAATATATTATGATTAACTACTCAAAAAGATTGACAGTACTGAAATGAGTGTATGAGCAAATTTTTAGCTGAAATAAAATATTTGCTAAATTGACAAGCCACTAAGTTATAATGAACGGGTTGTACCAACGAAAAATTAGAGGAAAAATGCGCCTTTTTAGTGGGCGCTATATCTTGGCTCCCATAATTCATGGCCACTCCACAAAATAATGAGAGAATTGGATAGGCTTATATAAACCTAATGCCTTCATGAATTAGGCTTATATGTACCTGACATAACTTGTATGTACCTGCCATAGTGGACTAAATAATATGAGGTTGCAGCCAAAGTGGTTGCAACATCGGTCACCAAGAGCTTATTGCACAAACAGTTCAACTTAATTGCCAACACAATCGCAAATATAAATTGTTTGTAGGCTTGTAGCCCACACCCACTAAATTCCAATAGCATATAACTTGAAATCTAAAATAAGTATCTTAAATTCCTATTTTGGGTTATCATCATTAAATACCATCTACAAATATAAAATCAAAATGAGCAAATAAATTAAAATTAATTAACATAGGAATTGACTAACAATATACAAAATGATTTCGTTTAATAATAAGCATGCAAAAAAAATAGATATTTACAAGAGTTCGAAGACCTTACTAAAGAAATATGAACTTGATTGTTGAATATTGTAGGAGTCATGATCTAGGAGGAGCATGCGAAGGGAATGCCACTGAAGATCAAAAGAGAGGCCAACAAGAGGAAGATCAATGATGAAAAAATAGAAGGAGGAAATGAAATGGAAAAAAGATTGATCAAGAGGTAGATAGAGGAAAGAGGAGGAGACCTGGCATGGAGAGGATAAAAGGACAAAAAAATATCAAAAATGAAGGACTAGATGCTAAGGAAAGAAAGGGAAGAGATTGAAAATGGAGAAGCACAACGATAAATGGGTGGTAAAAAACGAAGGAAGAAAAGAACGTTGAAGCTAAGAGTTCCAAGAAGTTAATGCAATGGGTTGGTTTTATTGCAATTCTGAGACCAAAATTGTGTTAGCAAAATATTAACCCTTGAGATTGAGCTCAACACCCAGTTTCAAAAAAAAATCAATGATGTACGCTATTCCCATAGTGCATCATAGTTCATACTATAAATTAAAATAACATAAAATTTTTAAGCATAATTTACAATATTTTTTAAGCTTCATTTCCTCATGTAACAGTTGGGGTGCTAACTTTAGACTAGCCACAATAATTTAGTATAAATTTAACTAAAAAATTTGGGCCACGGTTGATAAGTATATCATTAAGTTTGGTTCCAGTTCAACACTAGATAAATTAGATAAAATATTTTCCTTACTAAATTGGGTTTTATGATAACCTAAACTAAACTGTAGGCTACTAAACTAACTACAAGCAATAAAACTATAGATTTTATTGGCATCGTTGTCTTATCTTTGCACTTACAAGTTGATAAGTCCACATACTTGACTCATATCCTTTACACTTGTCAATTTTTAATTGATCAACCAGCTTGAAATAAGTCATCAATCATCGCTTCAACCTCCCATTTTCTTTTTCAACTATTCGTTGTTGCAAGGAAGATTCAACATTGAGCTTCTTCTATGATTTTCGATTCTTAGTTACAGTGCCTCCAATAGCCAAATCTTTTTTCTCTTTATTTTAAATGAGGAAAAATCATTGATAACTGAATTTTTGAACATCTCATCTTTTGGCAACTAGTATAATAAATGGGTGAACATAATGTATGTAGGTTTGGCCCAAGCACGCTATGGGTCCAGGAGTTTGACTCATATAACATGGATTGGCCTAAATTTAGACCAGTCGGGTAGGATCAAATTTGAGTCAAAGCCAAACTCAACTAATGGACCTAGTTTGGTTGAAATGATGGATACATTTGCAATTCTTTTTATAGTCTAAACCCTATCACAATTCATTATATTAACCACCATTATATAATAGAAATTACCATACAAAATTATTATAATATTAGTTTATGTTTTAGATATGATATACATTAAATAAGTCTTATATAATTAGCATGCAAAAATTAATTGATTGTATATATGATTGTCATTCATACATATGATTCAATCATATGTACAATCATAAAAGACAAATGTATAACCAATCAATATAAAGCTCAAACTTTTGCCCTATAGCAAAATAATTTTAAATAATTTTTTTTTTTCATACGAGAGTTTAAAAAACATGATAGAGTTTGAAAAATATTATGAAATGTTATAAATTGACTTGAATAATTCACATGAAATAATTTGTGAAGTTTATATTAAATGTTATGTTCATTATGATTTTATTAATGGCTAATAAAGAATTAAATTCATTTTTGATGTTTATGAACTTTCCAAAAATTTCAATTAACTTCCTATCAAATATCAAAGTTCATAACTAATAATTCCAAACCACAATAATATGTGAAATATAACTATAAATGTTTAATGAATTTTAATTTTTTTCAAAATGGATTACTTGCTCATTTTCTATTATGCACATGAAATTTTATGCAATAATCATCTAGAAATGTTATATGTTAATGATGTTATAGCTAAGTCATTATGAATAGTTGTGGCATTATTTTGACGGCAAAAGAAAGAGAAAATGACAATGAATACATGTAGCAATAATTAGATAAGTTGTCTCCTATGATGTTTAGGGTACATATCTATTACATCAAATAAGAGTTAATACGTTAATTATTATGGAAAAATCATCATGCCAATGGATCTGGTGGGATAAAAGAGAAAAAGCAATGTTGTATGATAGGGTAGTATGGAGGATAAAACTACTATGCTACAATCAGATAGGTTAAAACATAATAGGTCATGATGTTATGTGATATGATGATGTCAGTAAAAAGTAATAATAAAATTTAAAGTTCAAACTATGATTCTAGTATAATATGTGCATGCATTATAATGATTCAAGTACACTATTTTACTAAATAATAATTATTATTATAAATGAATCTTCTTTGAAAGTCAAGTGTCAGTTTATAATATAAAATAATTTATTGGATAATCTGTTGATAAGTTGATTAAAAATAATATGTTGATAAACTAAGTGCAGTGCTTATTACAAATTTTTATTTTTTTGAAAAAACAGGCCGCTGCTAGAATGCTACACAACACCTAGATAGGTGCGGAATGAAAACGATGTTTTTAGTGTTTTTATGCAGTGCTTATTACAAATTTTTATTTTTTTGAAAAAGTCAGACCACTGGCAGAAAGCTGTCACCGCACCTATATGTGAAAACGATGTTTTCAGCGTTTTCAAAATGCATAAGCTGTCAAAATGCACTTTACCCAAACAAGTCAGGTGCGTTTTCAAAACATCACCGCACCAAATAAGCTGCCCCAAACGGGCCCTAAACATGTTTGTTATTAGATTACAAGTTATATGCTAAGATGTGAACTCACCCTACCATTATAATTTATTTATTTTCAGATGCAAAAAAAATAATGGGATGAGGAGTGACAAGAGGTCTTGTTCAATGTTCGGTTTATATAACAAATAAATATAGTGTATGAGAAACTTTATGAATAGTGTAAAAGGATGCGTTCAAAGTATTTTTAATAAGTTCTAATTTATATTATTTCCCTCGGTGCATGTGTTCATTCAATCAAAACAGTTGGTCACTAGTCCCATGAGATTAACTAGATCGAGGGCCAGGGATGTGACATTGGCACACCCACAAAGAAACTTAAAATCTTATTTTATTAAATGATAATATAATGACTGATTCTGAAGATCAGACGATCATTCAACTAAAATTTGATAGACGTCAAAAAAGCGATTAAATTGAACGGCTATGCTAACAATGTCCGAAATAACTTATCTGGATAAATTTCAAATAAAAATTTATCCAAAACAGTGATTACAATACAATTGAAGAGATCTAGCTACACAAGTAGAAATGCAAATTGAGCGCGCGCGCGCACGCACACACATACTTCGGACTATTGGTTGGCATCCTCGGTGTAAGTCCCCTCTTAAGGGTTCAAATATCCTCTGACACAATTGACCTTAAGGAGGTGGTACTCGAATTGTTAAGCACATTAGGAATGGCTGGAGGCACGTATAATAGTCTCTGGCAATTTCCTTAAAAAAATGAGTATTGAATATAGGCGATTTCCCTTGACATTTAATGTAACACTTTGAAATGTAAATTTGACAAAACTTTTTATGAATACTAGAACATATCCAGCATTAATGCATCCCAAGAAGCAAAACTCTTAGCATAAATATATGATTTAAATTCCAGGCTAATAGATGCAATATATGCTGGTATTATAATCATGCAATATTGTGACCAATAATCATAACTGAAGGAACAGCATAAAATAATGACGCATCTTTGCAACATACATACCTTGATATTCAGAAAAATCTTCAATCTGATATTCTGATCACAATAACAAGCCTTGACCTTAATTATATCCAAGTTGCATATCTGTACTAAATCAATATTAGTGGGCAGCTTGATTTTCATCAACATGACTGCAATAGTTTTCAAGTGATAAGTAACTCAGGGATGGATGTTGTAGAATTCGAAATTATCAGTGGTGGGTCTCACACCACCCAGGTAAAGCTTACAAGAGGAGAAAATGGAGAAGATGACGTAGCAGTAGATTAAAAAATTAGAATAGAGAGCCATCCCTTGAGGATGGCCTCCCATATTTATAGTTTCGCGATGATACACCCAAGAAAGGTTACATAAATAGCTGCAAAAAGAGAAAATCTCAGGCTGCTTGAATTACGAAACTGTGTTTGTTGGTGCAAGTGATGATGTCGCAGGATCATGAGACAAGGTGATGAGAATGCATTCGCCCTAACAAATTATGGCGAGTCACCGTCTTACTAAATTAAGGTGAGTTGATGAAAGTCATTGAGTTGCCGACTTATGTTAACTTTTGTTGACTTGTGCTCTCTTCAAGTATACTAGGAACGTTCATATTTTTGTCACGCACCAGAAACATCTACATGTTGTGCTAATCCTTGGACATTTATTTAATATAAAATTAATACTTTGTCCTAATAATTCTCAGTAGCACTTTAGACTTCCATGTTCCAGATTTAGCTACACCAAGAAATCGACAAGAAAATTATATTTGATAGCTCCCATACCAATTACGTAGTCCATAGATGAATAGATATGTCTCTCTCCCACACCCTTGCCAAGACAAACCTTGTAAAAGTGATCTTTCTCAGCTTCTAAAGGTTCAACAAAGTAACAAACTTTACTCTCCTTTTGATGCTCCCCACTCTATCATAACCTATACCAATCTTACTATGCACCAGCTTGATAGCCAATTCTGCATCCCCGGCCTTCCTAAGTGCATTTATCATAATAGTTCGAACCTTCGCAGGGACCTCACGACCTTTATCAACAATCTCATCAGCTAGTTTACAAGCATGCTCCGTCCTCCCAGCCTTGCAAAGCACCTTAATCATGTCCTCATGAGCAGTTTCAGGAACAACGCCCATGGGAGCAAGCTCGTCCAGGATCTTCATAGCCCTGTCAAACTTCCCTGAAAGACAGAGCCCAGTGGAAAGCACACGAAATGATGCAGGGGTTGGAGTTACACCCTTATCAATCATTCTACACCACAACTTCAATGCCTCCTCATTCCTGTGCTTCTTAAACAACCCATCAATCATTATAGTGTAAGTGTAAATTGTTTGGTCACAACCCTCCCTTTCCATCCTCTCAAACATGGAGCGTGCATCATCGATCCTTCCAGCCTTGGCGAATGAATCAATGAGTGCATTGTAGCAGTATGAATCTGGCACGAAACCCTTCGTTCCCATCTCAATGAAGAGGCTCTCAGCCTTATCCACCATACCTAACTTCCCAAATCCATCAATGAGGCAAGAATAAAACATGGCATTCACCATAATTCCATTTGTGCTGCAGAACTCAAACCACTCCATTGCCTTGTCCATTTTCCCTGTTTTTGACAAGCAATTGATGAGTGCGCCATAAGTGATTTCATCAGGCTTAAATCCATCATCTTTCATCTTCTGTAAGAGTCTCATAGCCTGTTCCTCATCCCCAATCTTCGCAAAAGAATCAATCAGTGTCGTATATATAGCCACGTTTGCCCGGCAACCATTCTCGGACATTTTATCAAACACCATCCGGGCATCGAAAGGCCTCCTATCCTTGCAGAGCCCCGATATCACCAAACTATAAGCATGCGGAGGGACCTCCAGTCCCTTCTCCTCCATCTCATGATACAGAGCCAAGCAATCATAATACTCGCCACCAGCATAATGGCATTGGATTAAAATCATATAAGTTACCTTATCTGGATCCACACCATTCGCCGCCATCGCCCGGAACCTTGCCACTGCCCTATCATTCGTCCCGATCTTCAGATAGCCTTTAATCATTGTATTGTAGGAGACAACATCAGGTCGGACTCCATCACCGGCGTTGCCACTCTCCATAACCTCCAATACCTTCTCCGCCGAATCAACAAAACCCGAATTCACGAGACCGTCCATCAAGCAATTGTAACTCGTCAGGGACGGCTCCACCCCGCACTCCTTCATCCGACGCCATGTCCACAGAAGCTCCTCGACTAGGCCGAGAGATCCGAGGCATCGAAGAAGTGAGCCCGCAGCAGTGGGGGTGAGAATGAGGTCGTCCCGTTCCATGAGCTCCGCGACGATTATTCGCGCGTCGGCGGAGGAGGATGATGGTGAGGAAGATAGGAGGTGGAGGAGGGAGATGTAGGAGTCGAGGGAGTGGACAAAGGAGGGCTGAGCGGTGGCGAAGCGAAATAGGGCGACGGCAGCAGCGGGGTGAGAGTGGAGGGACGGGTGGCGGAGGACAGCGGCGACGAAGCGAGGGGAGAAGCGGATGAGGAAAGACCGGCTGAAGGAGCGGAGGTCAGAATCAGGGGTGGGGGAAGAGACGAGGAGAGAGAGGATGCGGAGGAGCCATGGGGAGGGCTGTGGGTCGCCGTGGGAGTGGTGGGCGAGGTCTGATATGTCCATGTAGGGTTCTATCCATTCCAATGCGGGTCGCCGGAGATGGCGAGAGCCGGTGAGGGAGTGGAGGAGGGAGCGATGGATGCGATTACTCAGCATTTCATCGCAGGGTACCGGGTCGGCAGATTATGAGCAGGTTACATTCATATTCATCGTTTATTATAAAATTTTAAAATATAAATTTTTATTTTAATTTAGAAGAAAGTTTTGCGCATATTCTTTATGTTATATCGATTCGTTAATTTTTACACCTAAAGATTAGCTCTCATAGTCTGCACTTGTGAGGTCAATTGTTGTTAGGTATGACTAATATATCGGAATTTGAAGTCTCTTGGAATCAAGAGATATGTCTGTTGTAGATAAGTGTGTTGGGAGAGCGATGACGTATTAGTAATTTTATCTGTTTGTTTTATTTATATATGATTTATAACCTTATGAGTATGTACTGGACTTCTCTTAAACAGTGAGATTCATTGCTCTGCTCCCGAGGACGCATGTATCTTTGTCGAATCTCGTTAAATCTCTGTGTTCTTTTGGATTTGTGTTGATTATTGTTTTTCTTCGCCCTAATTTCTCAATAATTGGTATCAGAGCGAGGTTCTAGGGCATGGAAGAAAACTTCGGCGAAGAAAGGAGGAGTTCGGCAAAGCTCGTGAGCTGGAGGAGACGGTTGCGATTTGTGGCAGTTTCTAGGGATCGCGAGCGGGGTGGAGGAGTAGTTTCGCGAAGTGTTCGACAGGATCGATTCGGTGCAATGAAGACATGCGTCAGCGAGATAGGCAAAGGCGAATCGTGGGCATCGCTATCGCGATAGGAGTTCAAGTTCGTGCAGATTTGATCGCGACAAAGGAATCGCTGTGTTTACAGTATGGAGGAGTTCGCAATTTTTAGTAGGGTCGCAAGGTGTTCGGTGCAGGGGAGTTGACGAATTGGCGAAGGGCTTCGCTGAAATTCGGTTCGCAGCACACGACAGCAGTTCGGAGTTTGGCTTCGGCGGAGGCTTCGGTTCGGATACGCGGCTTTCAAGAGGTTTGCAGGAGCTCAGCGACACAGGCGAATTCAGGAAAGGAGATTCAGAGGTTCGTGATCAGGATCTGGGAGTGCCACAGGAGGCTTTGCGTGACTTCAGCAAGCGGATTCGCGCGACTGAGGGTTCGCGGCAAGAAGTTCGCGCAAGAGGGCTCTAGCGACAGGAGAAGAGGCAGTCGAGCAGTTCACCAGTTTCATAGAGAATATGAGTTTGCGTGCATTTACCGCGAACAGGAGCATCGTTTTGCGAACATAGGAGTTCAGTCAGCGGTTTCGTTGAGTTCGCAAGTTCATCGCAGGAGGACTTGCGATAGGTGGAGTTCAACATGGTGCAGGCGAAGCGAGCAGGCGCGACTATTCTCGAACAGTTTTTTGCCCGAGGTATTTTGCGAGCAGGCACGATTTGTTTTGCAAACTATATATGTCATGTCTGTAACCTTAGGTGAGCTGAATCTTGTATTCTGTACTCTTTTTTGAATATTGAAAATGAAGTCGTTGCTCTGCTCCCGATGATGTAGACATCTTTGCAGAACCTCGTTAAGCCTTTGTGTGTTCTTTTGAATTTGTGTCGATTCTTATTTTTCTTTGCCCTAATTTCTCAACAAGTGGTATCCGAGCGAGCTTCGAGTGCAAGGAAGAAAATTTTGGGCGGCGCATTAATAAAGAAGATTTTGGCAGAGAAGATTGGCGGCTAGGGAAGGATTTTAACAAGGTTCGCGAAATTTCATATTTCAGCACAAAGGATGTCTAAAGACGAAGAAGCTTTGGAGGAGTCGGCGCAGGAAGACGTTGGCGAGATCGGTAGAGGCGCAGGAACGCGTCGGCGAGATCGACAGAGGAATCGCGGCGTTCGCGATCGCGGCAGAAAATCGCGGATTCGGCTTCGGCGGTTCGGACGGGCTTCGGTTCGACGAGAGGTTTCAGCGCTAGGCGAAGTCGCTACAGGCAGAATAGGAAGGTTCAACGTCAGCTTGGAGCGGAGGCAAAAATTGGAAGCTCTGATTTCATTTCTTTGCTGAAGGCGAAAGAAATTATGAGGAAATCAAGTTCCAATTTTATTGCGGAGAAGAAAATTAGAAGGAAATAAGTTCCAATTTTATTCCTTTGATATAGAGAAGAAATTTGAAAGAGATATTTTCCAGATTTCTCTAAAGTCAATAAAGGAAATTTCCTCCTATTAACCAGGAAATCTTGCTGCACGCGAAGATTTTTCAGGACGCTGAGAAAACAAGGAAAGGGAATTTGCTGTTGCACTCGGGAGAGGAAAGATTTCTTTCTGAAAGGAAAGCGTAGTGGCCCAACCCACATTGGTGCATAATAAACTCCACGACATATTTCTCCTAAGGAGCTGGATATTTGCCAAGGTGGAAATTTGTTGAGTATATACATTTCTCTTAAAGGAGCTGAATATTCATCAATGTAGAGATTTGTTAGGTATGACTCATATACCATAAATGGGACAGATGCTGGAGCGGAGCGGAGCCCACGAGCATAGTGGAGCGGAAGGATCTGTCCCATCGGGGGAATTTCATTATGTGAGTTGAGGGTATTGGAGCAACACCCCACGTTTTGAGACAGAGGTAATTTAAGTAATTACATATTGAACTATAGGGTTATATATATGTCATGTTTGTAACCCTAGATGAGCTGAATCTTGTATTATGTACTCTTTTTTGAATATTGAAAAGGAAGTCGCCACTCTGCTCCCCAGGATGTAGGCATCTTTGCCGAATCTCGTTAAATCTCTGTGTGTTCTTCTGGATTTGTGTCGATTCTTGTTTTCCTTCGCCCTAATTTCTCAACAAGCTTTAACCTCATGAGAATTCTCGAACTCCACTACCTATGGACCACCACTGTCGAGCCTTCAACAACGGACCATCTTTACTCAATCACCATCGCTGAAACACCGCTACTCAACCACCTCTGCCATCAATATCAATCCATAACTGCTTCGCCACAACAATTGTTGAATCAAGCGTCTCGATGAGTAATGAGTGTAAGATCCCTCAAATTCAACATCATTATGACACTTAAATTTAAAAAAAAATGTCGTTTTATCAAAGAATTCTCTTCGGACCGTCCGATGAAGCGTTACATATTCATTTATTATTTTCAGGAAGACCATTCCCAGGCTCTATAAACAAAGATATGGTCATTTTATGAAAGGAAAAAATATGCCTTGAAATAGAAGAAAAGCTCGAACTGGAACTAGTTCACAAAGGAGCTGAATTGCAGTGCTATTTTGGACGAAAGCCCCGACAAACGATCCTACTCTTGCAACCACCGACCACCGTCGGTCACAACTTGTAAGCAGATGTTAACCGCCATCGATCGCCCCATGTTCATTATAAAGAAACCGCTTACAAAATCACAATGTACGCTACTGAATCTCATCACATGTTACAGAGTAATAAAACAATCTATGAATTGGCGTATCATAAAAAAAGTTGTGTAGCAACACACATTGAATATGATGCACTGGAGTTTCACATAACTACTCTTAACTGCAATCACTCCTAATCGATGTGCATCGAACATCATATTTCAATAAGCTGTGTACACTTTTCTTGCCCGTGGGACAATAACCCGTATGTATAATCACTAGCTCATAATGAATCGTTCTGATAGCGTTAGACCTCATGATTTTTTCCTTTTTCAGGTTTTTTACATAAAAAATTTTTTGGTGTATCTATTTCTTCTATTATATGTGTGTGTGTTGAACTTTCGTGCAATGTTAATCTTTAACTTCAAATTAAATTTATCTTTGCTCATTTATATTTGCACAAATTTGTTCAATATTATGATAATTTACTCATTCCAACATGAAATAACGATAAAAATTACGAAGAAATAGTGGTATACCATTAAAAATTTCCAAATCTTCTCTAAACTTGTACCACTTAAAAATAAAACTAAATCCATTAATTTAAGGAGAATTAATCACTACAATATATGAATTTGATCATTTAAATATTTTAATAATCGAAGAGGCTTTGACTTCCTTTGCCATTTTTCGAAGCCACGTATTATTTTGTCTAATCTTCAAGCTAATTAAGATTCTAAAATTACTCTGAGCACATGCGCCCGATCCAATAGGTCCACCGGCTTACTACTGCTCCGCAAGAAAACCGGTCCAATGGATCCCATAGTGCGCACCATCTAGACGGTCCGGACCGACCGTCCTCTGGACCCGTTTCCTAACCACATTTATAAATAATCTCCCGTATTTGAGTTTTCTCTGCTCGTCTCGCCGTATATTTTCTGCTTTCTCAGGCGGGAGGGAGAGAGAGAGAGGGAGGGAGAGATGGAGAGGAAGATGACAGTCGCTGCCATGGCGACGGTGTTGATGTTTATCTGTGTCGGGATAATCGGAGTGGTATCGGACGCTTCCAGTCATCGTTATAAGCCCGAAGAGACGGTACCTCTCTACGCCAACAAGGTCGGACCATTCCATAACCCTAGGTATGTTTCGAATGGATCTTGTTTCTATTGCTTGTTTTTATTGAGCGGAGCTACAATTGTTGTTAGATCCGCTGCCAGTTCATCTGGATCTGAGGAATTCTTTTGGTTTTGATAAAGGAGTGACGATTTGCTAGAATTTTTGGTTTTCTTAGATTTTCTTATTTTGTGGATCAATGTTTGGATTCTGGATTTTTTTTCTTCTTGATTATGATTGTTATCCCATGCTTGAATCTGTTAATTTTTGGAAAGTATTCGGTTTTTTCCCCCCGTTTTTTGTAGATTGTAGATTTGGAAAATAAATCAGTTAAAGGACCCGAACACATTACATACCAGAGAAACCCAAACAACAGTTTTCTTTAAAATAAAGGTAAGTTAAGATTATTCGGGTGGAAAACATGTTCAAATGCTACACAATCAAAACACCCTGAAAAGGAAGTGTGCCTTTGCATAAGATCTATTTGATATGTTTGCTGGCTACCTTTTTAGTAGATATGTCAGATCTGTAAATATATCATGAGTTAAGATGATTGATCTTGGTTGACTAATCGAATTAATATATTGCATTGTTCTCCCTTATAAAATGATTATTCCTTCAAAAAATTTGGGTTGCCAGAGATTTTTCTTGGAGCCACGTGGTTGTTAAACAGCCAATTTGTACTGTTTGAGGACAACAGATACAAACTTGTTTGGCAGTTTCATCAATTGAAAAGAATACAACAAATGGTTGACAGTAAAGGTGAAAGGCAAATGGTCTTCGATTGGTAGGTGCCGCAACATCAAACAAAGCTGTCGGAATCGAGCTCTAGATTTGGAAATCTCACCTTAGAATTGCAGCGACACTTATGGGCCGGCTGAGAACTTTTTTATTTAGATTTTTTCATGCCTTGATTTTTCTATTTGCCTCAAATTACATGTGTTACTTGTTCTTGTTCCATTTAACTTGGTGATGAAGGCTCGTTGATCGACTTACTGGGTAATACAGTGTTTTTGTTTTGCAGTTTGTCTTTATTGGAGAATTTAGTTTTAAGTGTGTTGTTTTACATGCGACATAATCTCTAGATTTGGAAATCTCACCATCGAATTGCAGCGACACTTATGGGCCGGCTGAGAATTTTTTTATTTAGATTTTTTCATGCCTTGATTTTTCTATTTGCCTCAAATTACATGTGTTACTGGTTCTTGTTCCATTTAACTTGGTGATTAAGGCTCGTTGATCGACTTACTGGGTAATACAGTTTTGCCCTGTCAATACAGTTTTTTTGTTTTGCAGTTTGTCTTTATTGGAGAATGTAGTTTTAAGTGTGTTGTTTTACATGCGACATAATAGAGTTTTGATGTCTAACCTCTTGAGGCTTGCTAATCATTTTGAACTATTGAAAGTAGATCAATGCAAGCAGCATCATATTGCAGAAAAATTTTCACTGATGTTTATATAAGATTTTATTTGTTGTGCATTTATCCTGTATCCATAAAATAACTGATTGAACAAGCTCTTCAATTCTGTTTCTTCATTGCTTCAATTATGTACTTCTTCTGTGTTTTTCTATATTATGTCGTTTTGTGGGGTTATAATATTTTTTATTTTATGATTTTAGTTGGATATTCATGTTTATCTGACCTGTTTTATCATTTTTCTAGTGAGACGTATCGCTATTTTGATCTCCCCTTCTGTTCCCCAGGTGAGCTTTGTTTTATTTTGTTATCTTTTCCTTTTAGCTTTTTGGGGAGGCTTTCTTACCTCCCTCCAACTTTTTCATGATTTTTAGCTCTTGCTTGTCATTTTAAATATTAAATACACTGCAGCACCTGTGAAAGATAAATCAGAAGCCCTTGGTGAAGTCCTGAATGGCGATCGATTGGTTGACGCTCCATACAAACTAGACTTTCGGGTTGATTATGATTCAAAATCAGCCTGCAAAAAGCAACTTACGAAAGAAGAAGTGGCCAAGTTTAGGACTGCAGTAGATAAGGATTATTACTTTCAAATGTACTTTGATGACCTTCCAATTTGGGGATTCATTGGGAAGGTTGATAAGGAAGGCAAGTCTGACCCAAGTGAATACAAGTACTTTCTGTACCGGCACATTCTCTTTGAAGTTCTCCACAATAATGACCGAGTTATTGAGATCAATGTTCGCACGGATACCAATTCAATGGTTGATATTACTGATGATAAAGACATAGAGGTTGATTTCATGTACTCTGTCAAGTGGCAAGAAACAGATACACCTTTTGAGAAGAGAATGGAGAAGTACTCTCAGTCCTCTTCTCAACAACATCACTTGGAGATTCACTGGTTCTCAATTATAAACTCGTGCGTTACTGTTCTTCTTCTAACTGGATTCCTTGCAACCATCCTAATGAGGGTCCTGAAGAATGACTTTGTTAAGTAAGTGTTTTCTTAATCAGTGAACTCACTACTTGTTTTTTTTTTTTAATAATGCATTTATTTAATAACTCCTCCATATTAATTTGAACAGTGTATGATTTACTTCACCAAAATTTGAGCCAATTAATCATTTCATAATTACGAAGCAGCTTCTTTAGTCTCTTTTTCTAGTTGATCTATTTGATAGTACCTCTTTTATTCTTAAGTAAGGCCAAACCAAATTTGCTGCAAGGGCTAGGTAGTTTTGGTAAATAAAATTACCGGAAAAATTATACTAATAATGATTTTTAATTGCCGTGGCTTCTCAGCATAAACTGGCTAGTCATTTTTATTCAACTTTTTTCATTGTATATATAATCTGGCTAGTCATTTTTGTTCAACTTTTTTCATTGTATATTTTCTTGCTACTATTCAAAGTTATGTTTATATTTGTTTGATGATGTCCTCGAATGAAAAAAATGGATGCAGCAGGGCCCAGTTGCGCAGAATACTGAAAAATGGCGAAGGGACCTCTATCTCCATGTTGTTTTTCCACCGCTGATTATTAATACTGTATTTCGTTTCATGGTTTCAGCATAATTTCTTTTTGTGTTGACATAATATTAACCTGGAGCTTTTTTGTAATGAATTAATATCTTGCGACCACAATGGTTGTTCTATGCATCTTTTATGATCTTTTATTCCTTGTGGGAAAATTGATTTTTTTCCACAATAGTTAAATGGTAAAACCGTAAAACTATTATGCTACATTCTCATTTTCTATGTGATAGGTTATGATATACATTTACTTATTCTAGACACAATGTTTGATTATTCATTGTTGATTACATGACATGATTTTTGAAAATGAGTTTTTGCACCATATTTAATAGAACTCATGAATTTGTGCACCTTTTAGGAAATGTCGATATTATTGCCTGATGCTTTGCTGAACTTGGCTTGATTGTTTTGATTTCAAAAGATGACATAAATACTAAATTGAAGATCACTTCATCTGAATTCTGCATCACTACTTTGTGAATTCTATAATAAATATTAACTGTGAATGAAGATAAATCCAAACTTATTATGGAAAACTTGCAATGAGTAATTTGCAAACAAAGCCCGAAGGTTGTTCATGAGTCTGATAATTCTTCAGTTCATTAAAGTACATATCTTATAATTATTAAATATTGGAATTATATGTGTTTGGTGCTTGAATCTACAACCCATTCTAGGAGTAATAGAAAAAATAACAGGAAAATTGGAACTCATTTGAATTCTATAATAAATATTAACTGTGAATGAAGATAAATCCAAACTTATTATGGAAAACTTGCAATGAGTAACTTGCAAACAAAGCCCGAAGGTTGTTCATGAGTCTGATAATTCTTCAGTTCATTAAAGTACATATCTTATAATCATTAAATATTGGAATTATATGTGCTTGGTGCTTGAATCTACAACCCATTCTAGGAGTAATAGAAAAAATAACAGGCAAATTGGAACTCATATTCTATAAGAGTTTAGATACAATTTTTTTATTAGAGAATGCACGCTAGCAAGTTAAAAAACTGGAATCCAAACCTATGGAACTCTGATGATTGTACAAGAATGAAGACAGAAGAAATATTAAGATATGTGTGTATTTCATTGAGGATGTTACACCACTATTTTTAAAACAGTTTTTAAGGTTACTTTTGAGTAATTTCTACGAACGAGAATTATTAATTTGGTAGTGCCTACATGATAAAATTCCTTGGATAGAATTTACAAGTATTTAGTTTATTTTTTATATTTACATCTATAAAAATGAAGGAAGATGTTATACAGCTTGCAAACATTTAATTCGCTTAAAATTTAGGGTTATTTCTACCCTTTACAAGCTCATGGATTGCTGCCTTGTTAGAAAGGATGGATCACTAGCTTGCAATCCCACAGATTGCCAAACTGGCTCAAGAAAAATTGCGGATACTCCTCAAATTATGGAGTAGATATTCTTTATGCCCAACTTGGGGATGTTATTTTTAAATGTCGAGCTTTATAGTTTTCTTTGTTGAAGTGTCGGTTGATTTTTGTGTTTGAGTTAGTTATATTGGACTGCTTGAGTGGTGATATTGATCATTGATTTGTTGTGGCAGGGTAATGTCATTGTATCTTCCTATGTTATTTCCAAGACATTGAGAATGATTTTGATCCACACTTGTTCATAGATTTCTCATTTCATTGCTCGAAATTCAACCTAAGAATTAGATTTGAGGACTATTGGCGGTGTCTTACTTCTTCAAGTAATTAGGTTTTCACCCTTTGAGGTGTCTCTAATAGGAGGGTTTCTATCTTTGATGAATTTTGCCCTTTCAACATTTTTGTATACTTCTAAGCTGAATCTTCTATTTCTCTTAAATAACATTCTTTTTATCAGGGTTATTTTGAAGCATCGAAGATTATTATATGTCACTTTTAAATGCGTTTCTTTATAATTTTGTATGAATTGACTTAGACACCTATATCATTGGTTGCTGCTATCAAGTGGGCAAGGTGTAGATATTTCCCAATCAATCTTTGAAACCTCCTTTTATCAACTTTTGGGTTATTTCCTCCCTCTCCAAGTGTATGATAGTAATTAATTGGAACCTTTGAGGCTTAATATCTCGTCATTCCGATTTCATTTAGTAGATCCATTATGAATTATTGTTGGGAGATGATTATTCCAGTTTGAGCGAGCCACTTTAATTCCACATAAGTATTTGATTTTTTCTAGATCTTTTCAAAATTTTTGGATAATTGATCTTTCACTTTCCTTATTATTTGAAATCATTTACCATTATAGTCCTATTCTCCAAAGATGGTGAAGAATAATTGAAAAATGTGGTTGCCTTTAAATTAGAGGTTCAATTTTATACAAGGTTGTTTATTAGTTTAAGGTGTAGGCTATATCTATATAAGTGGCTTAAAATTCTTATTTGAAGCATTTTGTTCGAGTAATTTTAAGAATGAGATGAAATAATGTTGATATATTGTATGATGATTTGAATGGGGAGAGTTTAGTTTTGGGTTTTTCGGAGATTCAGGCGGACAAGAGAGAAAGAACTGGTCTCTTGGGTAGGAAGAGGAAGAAAAGGCATGAGCTTTGATACCAAGAGGAAGAAAAGCCATAGCAGAGAATATTTGATGCAAGCATTCATCCTAGAGAACTTGAATTCAAGAGTTTTCTTTGATACCATTTTAGTGCAGAACGGGCAATGAAATGATGTATCCATTGGGGAATTGGAAGAGAAAAAAAAGGGAATATTAGGGTGAAAAAGGGGAATGTTTAAAAAGGTGAGCAAAAATTCCTTTATATTTAATTTTTATTCCTCGAAGAATCAAGGTAATGAATCCTTAAGACAAGGCACTAAATCCACCTAGCATGGAGAAGGAGAATTAACTCCTTAATCATCCCATTAGAAGTTGAAATCTTATATAGTTATAATTTAAATTTTTTAACTCCTTTCCATTTGGATTACTCATGTTTTTGGCACAATATTTTTTTAAATAACAAAATATTAATAAAAAAGAAAAAGAAAACATTGTCTTAAATGATAAGTGATACATGAACTACCAGAATTAACCTAAATACAACTTAGGTGATTTTGAGATGTCGTATGAAGGCAAGAAAATGCTTCTATTAGATTGTTAGATTGATAGGAAGGAGAATGGGTAGACCAGTATATGGATAGAAGTTTAAAATGATTTGTGAAGAATATGTTAACACATCAGGAATCAGTTAATAGGAGGAAATGTAAAATCAAGATTCATAATCCTTTTTTCAAAACAAAATATTTTTTGAAAAAAACAAAAAAAAAAGTTTTAAATGATAATTTCCACACAGAGTACTAACACTTTATTTAAAGATAACTTAGGTGATTTGCTTAAGTACAATGAATGGTAGAAGAGGCACTTATTAGATGAGTAGATAAAGTTAATGTGAGGTGATTAGAAAGGAGAGTGAGTAGAAAATTATATGGATTCAAGTTATTAAAAATGATTTTTGAATAGTATGTTTAACACCTTATGAAGCATTCAAGAGGTAGAAATGGAGAATGAAGATTCATAAAGTTGACCAAATTTTATGATAAAGCATATAATGATGATGATAACTAAGGTGAAAATAATCTAAACACTACACATAAATCATGCCATAAATTTTTAATGGCACTATGATTGATAGCTAAGAGTAAACATCACATTTGCCATCAATGTTCTTTTCCTCAACTGTCTTAACTATCATCTATTTATTTATTGCAATTAACCTTGGATTACCCTATTTTACTAGAAAATTCTAGGTTTTCGTAAAATGAATGCTTACTAGTTATGATTAATTAAAGTCAATTTGATAACTTAAGATGGCTAAGGTTAACCTAGGAGGCTAATTTGTGTCAGTTTGGGGTGATATGGTGTTAACCTAGACTAAGAATATAATCTAAATTTGACTTAGGTTGGTCTAATTAGGGGTGTGAACAAGTCGAGCTTGAGCGATCCTAAGGCTTTTTCGTGTTGTGCTCTTTCGATTTTTTTTATTTGTTTTTGTTCGGCTCAAGTTTGAAATGACTTGTGAGTAGTATGCTCGTGTTTAGCTTGATTCAAACTCATTTTTTTGAATTAAGCTTGAATTTGACTTGAAATAAAATTGATTTAAATTTAATACAACAACAACAATAAAGCGTTAATCCCACTACGTGGGGTTGGCTACATGAATCGTTTTTCTCCATTGCGTCCTATTTAGTGTCATATTTTCATTTAGTTCTAATAAATTAAGATCACTTTTTATAAAATAAGCCTAAGTCTTCCTAGTCTACCTCTACCTTTCTTAACCAGGGCATTAAACGAGTCGAGCTTCAGCGAGCTCAGGCTTGGCTCGTGTTTGACTTATTTGAAATAGCGCGTGTTCGGAATCGGCTCCTGTTTGAAATTGGCTCATGAACAGTGTGTTCGTGTTCGACTCGATTTAAATATTTGTGTTCCTGTTCGGCTCGAAATTGGCTCGGAAAAATTAAATTGAAAAAATAGATGTAAAGTGTGGGATTCGAACCCAGACTAAATATATACAAAAGAAGACACTAATCACATTAACACACTAGATGTTATGATTTAAACCTAGATATAAATGTATATAAAAATTATTTTATAAATAATATTTGCGATATATTATTATATAAATAATTATATATATTTTTAATTTCTAGCTAAAACGAGCCGAACACGAGCGAACGAAGAGCTGTTTGTGTTCGGTTCGTTTATAATTCGAGCTTTAAAAACTTGTTCGTGTTCGGCTCGTTCGTTAAGTAAACGAGCCAAACACGAGCTTCTTAACGAGCCGAACACGAGCTGTTCGCGAACAACGAGCTTTTTTCACAGTTATTCTTAACATAAGTCAAATCTAAAACATCTACTCTCCTAATCAGATCATAAGATGGTCGACGCTTAATGTGACCAAACCATTTAAGACGACTTTCTCTAATTTTGTTCGTCACAGGAGCTACACCAACCCTATCACAGATATAATCGTTTCGCATTTTGTCTTTAAGTGTAAAGCCACTCATCCACCTAATCATTCTCATCTCGGCAACACTCAACTTAGTATTATACTTCTCTTTTAAAGGCCGACATTCAGCGCCATAGAGCATTGCAGGTTCACCACCGTCTTATAAAATTTTCTTTTCGGTCTAAGCGGAACTTTTCTATCACACAAAAGGCCTGAAGCATTCCTTCACTTCAACCAACCAACTTGAATTCTACTATTAACATCCCCATCTATATCACCATCGCTTTGAACAACAGACCCGAGATATCCATCGCTTTGAACAACATACCCGAGATATCTAAATCGTTCACAACTTTTAATAATTTAATCACCCAAAGTTACACTTCAGTCACTAGAGCTGCTACTACTAAAATTACATTCCATGTATTCAGTTTTAGTTCTACTCAAATGAAGACCTTTAGAATCCAATCTAGACCTCCATAATTTAAGTTTTTCTTGGGCTTTTTCTCTCATCTTATCCACGAGAAGGATATCATCAGCAAAAAACATACACCAAGATACATCCTCCTGTAAATGTCTAGTAAGACCATCCATTATTAAAGAAAAAATATACGGGCGTAAAGCAGATCCTTGATGTAATCCAACAGAAATAGGAAAATATTTGGTCAATCCTCCTTCAGTTCGAACACAAGTAACAACTCTAGTATACATATCTTTAATGACTTGAATATAAGTTGTATCAACACCTTTCTTCTCAAGAACTCTCCGAAGAATATCTCTTGGAACCTTATCGTCAGCTTTTTCTAAATCAATAAAAATGAAATGTAGATTCTCTTTATTTTCTCTGAACTTTTCCATCAAACTTCTCAATANTTCCATGTATTCAGTTTTAGTTCTACTCAAATGAAGACCTTAGAATCCAATGTAGACCTCCATAATTCAAGTTTTTCTTGGGCTTTTTCTCTCGTCTTATCCACGAGAAGGATATCATCAGCAAAAAACATACACCAAGGTACATCCTCCTGTAAATGTCCAGTAAGACCATCCATTACTAAAGAAAAAATATACGGGCTTAAAGCAGATCCTTGATGTAATCCAACAAAAATAGGAAAATATTTGGTCAATCCTCCTTTAGTTTGAACACAAGTAACAACTCTAGTATATATATCTTTAATGACTTGAATATAAGTGGTATCAACATCTTTCTTCTCAAGAACTCTCCAAAGAATATCTCTTGGAACCTTATCGTAAACTTTTTCTGAATCAATAAAAATGAAATGTAGATTCTCTTTATTTTCTTTGAACTTCTCCATCAAACTTCTCAATAAATGTATAGCTTCCATGGTAGGCCTGCCCGACATAAATCCAAATTAATTATAAGAAATCTTTGTAATACGTCTTAACTTATGTACAATCACCCCTCTCACAATTTTAAAGTATGACACATCAATTTAATTCCTCCATAATTTGCACACTCTTGTGCATTCCCTTTATTCTTAAAAATGTGGACCAAAATACTCTTCCTTCACACCTCAGACATCTTTTTAGTTTTTAAAATAATATTAAAGAGTTTAGTAAACCAAGAAACTCTCATATCTCCTTAACATTTCCATACTTCAATTTGGATATCATCAGGTCCTACAAACTTTCCACCCTTGGTTTTCTTTAAAGCCTCCTCAACTTCTTTTTTACTAATGCGAATATTTAAATTTAAGATATTGTTATCAAATTTTAAAAAATAAATTCTTATTTAATTATTGAAAGGGAACATGAAAATTAATTATTTTTCACGCATATATTCATGATAAGCAACAACAACGTCATCTCTGTCTTAACGAGCAGTTTGAACATTTAAATTTTAAATTCCTGATGTGTGACTAAAAATTTGAACCCCGAACACGGTAGTTTAGGGGATAATTTTTGGGACATTTACAAACATATCACCCAATTCTTATGTATTACATATCTAACCCTTAAATCTAATTACATTTAAATCTAATTACCAGTGGAATTATGCCACGACCACGGGGCATGGCAGTAACGACTATGCAGGGCAGGGCTGGTGCATTTTACATACATACCCACTTAATTCTTATGTATTTAAAAATCTAACACTTTCATACTTACCACCCAATTCTTATGTATTTACTTATCTAAAAACTAAAATTTATTTTTTATATTTATAAAAATCAATGATATCATATCAAAGGTATTGCTATTTTTATTTTTGCATTATATTTTATTATTATTTAATTAATTTGAGCCAAAACAAGTTGAACACGTTCGAACAAAAGTTTGTTCATGTTCGACTCATTTATAAATTGAGCTAAAAAGATTGTTAGTGTTCCACTTGTTTGCTTAACAAATGAATCAAACACGAGTTACTTAGCTAGCTAAAACACGAGTTATTCGCGAACGGCGAGCTTTTTTGACAGCTCTATTTCTAACCCATAAACGACCAACCTAATTATATCTATAAGGTCATTTAAAGGATTCTAATAAACATAAGATGGTTAAAATAGACTTTGGTGACATAGGGTTGACTTCGATTCACCATATGCTTTATTAGGGCACCTAGTGTTTAATCAATGTATGATAGGATTTCCTTAGTCTCCATGTCTACAAGATTGGTCATTGACATTAAAATTTTTCCTAGGATGAAGGATGAACCTGCAAGTTTTGTAGTTCTTTGCACCGAACATTACTTAACATAAAATTGTCAAAAAAATTAGGAAAATTAATATTTTATCAAACATTTATTAAAACTATATTAAACATCGTTTTAGATTTTACCCTTTTTTTCATCATTTTCTATAACGATGATACCATTAACATATATTAAAATGGTTGTCACCATCTCTATGGCTTAATTTTTGATTAACAGGGTTTCACCTCCTTGACTTTGTTTGTATCTATTCCCTTCATTGCTGAGCTTTAGTGAATTATTGTCGACCATTTAGGGTTTTCTTTATTCTACACACCATATCAGTTGATCCCATTTCTTCAAATTCTTAAGGAATGCTCATGTAAAATTCGGTTTTTTTGGATTCCTATGCAAGAAGGTATTCTTCACATTACTTATTTGAAATTTCCAATTGCAGTGCACTGCTTGCAAATAATATATTTCTTGCATTATTCATTTTTGCGACATGGACAAATGTCACTTGAAAATCAGCTCCATATGTCTGCTTCTAACTTTGAACAACTTGTTTTGCTTTGTCTTTTAATAGAGCCACAGATCTTGTACTTTAAAGTGAACTCATTTGCAATCTACTATATTATTTTCTTTTGTTTTATTGAAGATCTCCCATGTATTTTTTCTGTCCAATGTATGAGTTTCCTCTCTATCAGCATTTCTTCATTCTTGTCTCGATATTTAAAGTTTTTGGATTATAATAGTTTTTGTAAACTCACAATAAAATTTTAATGTAATGGAGAAAGTATGGACCTTTAAATTGGCATATATATTTTCCAATGCCTTGATTCACCAGGGTTCTTGTTGATGCCGAATCATCTCCATTGGATATGGTCTTTGCTACCAGTACCCGAGGGTAGTGTACCTAATTGCCTGTCATTTTTAATTGTGCATCCTTCTTCCAATGCAAATCACTCTTTTCATCTATATGTGTGACTTCATTGGACCCTTATTTCTATTCATACAGGTGAAACAAGATTCCTTTTTGCATAAAATAAATATCAGGATTTGTTCTCTTTTAACCATCGATGCAATTTATGAATAACATTTTTATTCTGTCTGGATTCTATTTATACTTGTTAGGATTTCTTTTCTTTGAATTTTTCTTTCAAATTTGAATTTAGCTTTCAGGGTATATGCGTGCAGATGATACATATATACTGAAATAAAGATGATGTGGATGCTTGATTAAATAAAAACTTGGCTGTCAGCTATGCCAATTTCTCATTATCTCATAAGTTGCTGTCCATACTTGTCAAATGCGGTAGATGGCTTGCTATGATATCAACAATTTTGGAATTTGATAGCATTATTGTGACTTGCGGTCATGCACTTTTTCGAAACTAAAAACTGAAAAAAGGAAGGTAAAATTGATAATTGAAGGGAGTAGATAGAATGATAGACTAACAGAAGCTTAATGGCTTTATATTTTCGCAGAAATTAGGGCTAGAGAATTAATTTGGAACAATCCACACTTGAAACACGTTGATAAGAATCGAATTCATGCTTTATGAGCTTTGTGCATCTAAAGCAATGCGCATGAACTTACTTCTCAATACAGTATCACTCATATTTATATGTTTTGCATGCCTGTAGCTTTTTTTTTCTGAATTTTTTCATTCAGTATTTTCATTCAGTATGCTAATTTAAAATATGAACTTTGTTTATAATGCATATTTTTTCAATCATCGGTCATATTTATAAGATTACTATCGAGTGATAATTCATCCTCATGTTTGCTTCATATCCTGCAAAATTTATTTTTATTTCATCTGAACTGCAGCTGTTCTTATACTTGTGTTTTATTATAAGGTATGCTCATGATGAGGAGACAGGTGACGACCAAGAAGAAACAGGGTGGAAGTATGTTCATGGTGATGTCTTTAGGTTCCCTAAAAACAAGTCTTTTCTAGCTTCCTGTCTTGGTTCTGGAACCCAGTTATTTGCTCTGTAAGTCTTCATTATAAGAGCTTGTTCATTTGTATTTTTCCTGTAACTGCTCTTTTGATAACCACTTGAGTTTAATTGACTCAAAATTAATTTTGTTTATTTCAAACCTACTTGAAATCAAAATTTATGTACTTCACACAGGCGCTTTGTTACACCTATCCGCATGCCTTTGCGAGCACACAATACAAATATATGTTTGTGTATATATGCATGCAGACTGGCCTGCCTGCCTGTTTACATTGAGCTGATCCCTTATATATTTTCCTTAATTTGCCTATTTACATTACGATTTATTTCACGATGACTAAAAATATGAACGACTTATGTATGTATGTATGCATGCATGCAGTTATGAGCAAATATACACTGAGCTGAGCGCTTATATATATTGCTTAATTTGCCTATTTACATTTACAATTTACTTCACGACTGAAAAGTATGAACGACTTGACTTGTAAAATCTCAGCTTAATTGTTCAATTTCAACCAAACTCGAAAGCTTCCGAGTCAAATTGTGGCAAGCTTGCTCTAACATGGTTCATTGTTGATCCTAGCTGTCTATTAAGACCTTGGATCGTTGCTTCCATTAGAAGCGTAATAATGATAGAAGTTTATCTAGCTTCTTTGTTATAGTGGCCCATTCATTTCCTCGTATAATTTAGTATATTTGTACGGAAAGAACTTCCAGCTACGGTTATTGTCATTCTAATTCACTTACTATCATCTCTTTCATGTCATGTCTTGCAGTACAACCTTCGTATTTCTCCTAGCCCTGGTGGGAGTCTTCTACCCTTACAATCGTGGTGCACTTTTTACTGCATTGGTGGTGATATATGCGCTCACTTCAGGCATTGCTGGTTATACTGCCACTTCTTTCTATTGTCAGCTGGAAGGAACAAACTGGGTATGTCTGCCCATTTAAAGATGGGGCATTTTTCCTATATACCACCCAATTCCTATGTATTTACATATCTAACTCCAAAGCTTTATTTTTTTACATTTATACCACTCAAAACTTTTACATCACTTCTAATTTAACACCATTTAAGTAAGTTGTCAGATATGTAAATACATAAGAATTGAATGTTATTTATGTAAATCTTCCATTTAAAGATTGAGCGCACAAAATATTCCAGAACTCTGCTTATATCAGTATAAAGAGATGTTTAAGCACTAACTTGACGACTTCATTATCGGTGACAGGTTAGGAATCTTCTTTTGACCGGAGTTCTATTTTGCGGGCCTTTATTCGTGACATTCGGTTTTCTCAACACTGTAGCCATCGCATATAATGCTACTGCCGCACTGCCGTTTGGCACAATCGTTGTTATCACTCTCATATGGGCATTGGTAACATCTCCTCTTCTTGTTTTGGGTGGCATTGCTGGCAAGAACAGCAAAGCAGAGTTTCAAGCTCCTTGCCGCACCACCAAATATCCCCGTGAAATTCCGCAGTTGCCGTGGTATCGAGGGGCTGTACCGCAGATGGCGATGGCTGGTTTTCTTCCTTTCAGCGCCATCTACATTGAGCTTTACTACATCTTTGCCAGTGTTTGGGGCCACAGAATTTATACCATATATAGCATTCTCTTTGTGGTTTTCATAATCCTCCTCATTGTGACAGCATTTATTACTGTGGCAATGACCTACTTTCAGCTTGCTGCTGAAGACCATGAATGGTGGTGGAGGTATGAGCCTACCATTTATGTTTATATGCATTCAAATACATATCTAATTTGTTAATGAGAAAAGTGTCAAATTTGTCCCCTAATTTTTTTGCAGGGTCATTTTAATCTCAAAGTCTATACTAGGGCCAATTTAGTCCCTAGACTTTTGAGAACTATTTCAGCCTCAATTTAAATATTCTAAGGACTAATTTGATATTTTTATAAATTTGGGATTAAAATTGCCCCATTAAACATTCCCTAAATTTCAATTTTTACATACGTATCACCTTACTTATGCATGAAAATGTGTTTTTCAATTTTAAAATAAATGGTATTTTTGATATGATACTAAAGATTTCGGTGATATAAATGTATAAAGTCAAATTTAGGTGTTTGATATGTAAATACATAGGATTTGGGTGACATGTTTATAAATGCTCGTATGTATATATATTGATATATAATGTGGGTGCTTCAAAGCTCTTCACTTACCTATGCAAGTTTTTGATGAGCAAATTTAGAATAGGTTATGAGGCCAATATTTGATCTTAATATTTTCTTGATTTTTTTTTAATAATTTATATAAGTTGATTGGATGCAGGGCATTCCTGTGTGGAGGATCCACTGGTCTGTTTATATACGCGTATTGCTTTTACTACTACCACGCGCGGTCCGACATGTCTGGATTCATGCAGACATCCTTCTTCTTTGGCTATATGGCCTGCATCTGCTACGGTTTCTTCCTCATGCTCGGCACTGTAGGTTTCCGAGCCTCGCTCTTGTTCGTCCGTCACATATACCGCTCCATCAAGTGTGAGTAGCAGCTCTTCAAACGAAACACGGCTTAATTTTCTTCATCATCCTACAAACTTCCATGGGTTATTTTCTTGATGAGCTTTATGAGCACCCCCCCTATTTCTTCTTCATCATGTTTTACTGCTGATATGCATTATTCTTTCTGTGGGAGGGTGGTTTGCAAAATAGGCAGCCGTGGCACACTATCTGGAGGCTTCTACTGCCTCCCCCTCTTAAAAAACTCCTAGGTGTTTTGTTTGTAATGAAACTGCTCAACTTGATTTGTTAGTTCATACGAATTTTCCTTGTAAAACGATCGCTGTAGCACTGTGTACCTCTTTTTTAACTTTCTTAATTATTAACAAGCAGCATGAGTTTAATTTTGTGACCTATGGTTTAGAGGAAATGGCTGTATCTCTAACATATCGGGTTTTTTTATTACATAATCTATGTTTTATTATTGCCTACCATTCTTAAAAAATATGGTGGGCAATTAATTACATACATAATTGCACTCGGTATATTATTGTATTTTACAAATCTAGCTCTCTTCTCATCCTTTTTTTAATTCTTACTCAAATATTGAAATTCATGATAAAAGCCAAAATCATAATTTTCATTTTTATTAAATTTCAATGCTTTGATTTGCCACGTATGCATACGTTGGTTTGGTAGTTAAAAAAAGATTCTTAGGTCTTAGTTTTGTAAATAGCAATATTTTGAGTGCTATGTATGTAATTATGACAAACGTTAACATACTTATAATAATATATAATAAATAAATTTTGTCGATATAATGAAAATTGATAAATCTATATATTAGTTTAAAGTAATTGAATTTTTAAATAAAGATAATGAGAGAGAGAAAGAGAGACAGATTTAATGCTTGTACATCAAAATAACTACGTTGATTTAATCTTATACCACCATATATGGCCTTTGTTATAGTTCTTCAAACCTAAACAAAATGAGCCTTGTGGAAACGTAAATGTCTTGTCATAAATAAGCATATTATCTAATAAGAGAAGTCTTTACTCTGATGATTGGATGCATCGACCTGATGAATTATCTGTTGTCCAAGCTCGAGTCTTCCCTCTGGATCTCTCCTGTGATCGATGTTCTTTGTATATCTCTTCTACAATCGTTGCTCCCGTCTGCAGGAAAAAAATATGATTTTATATTAATGTTGTAATATAGTTAAATGATCGTGTTACCCTCTATAAGTTTTACAAGTATGTCACCGTGTTATCTATTTAAATAGACCTGTATTGTTCTGTTGTGATGCGTCATAACAAAGATAAATAAAACGAAGTTTCATCTTATCTGTTGATTTCTTTTCTTCTCTTCCGCTACCATTTCTTTTCTCGTTCATGGTATCAGAGCCTATCTGCTTCACGACACAATGAATTCCAGCTCCTCCAGCTCCAATCAAGAAGGTCAACAATCTCAGATGGCTTATAACAAATTTAATGAAATAAGTGCTCCTTCCACATTAAAATTCTTGATGTCCCAAACGAATAACGTAATTGGGACAAGTTGAACTCAAGAAAATTACCCTTTGTGGGGAGCACAACTATCAAAACTACTTGCAGCAAATGGTTTTGATACTTTTCTTGAAATCGAACACCTCTTCCACTAAGTCACATTACAGATGCACATGACCAATTAGAAAATCAAGATTATATAATATGACAAATGGTGGATAGAAATTTAGCTGCATCAATGTTTTATGCGCTTTCCCATCAATCTTGCCATACATCTTGCATCTCAATACCACTGTTGAGATCTCACAGACTCTAGAAAGAAGATTACATGCATCTAATAGATCTTGAGTCATTCAATTAAAGAATGAACTTCATAATATAACCATGGGATCAAGTAACATGACACAATACCTTACAACAGTAAAAAATCTTGTTGATAACGTTGCTGCAGTAAGTTCCAGAGTGGACACCGAAGATATTATACTCTACACTTTGAACAGTCTAACACCAAGTTACGTAGGGTTCAAGTTAGTGATACATGCAGATTTACACCCTTTACTTCTTGAAGATTTTTATGCTCTTTTTTATAGCAAAGAATGCTACACTGCTAATGAAACAACAAGAATTACTCAATTGCTCTTCTTACCTTCAAAAACAAGGAGGTTACCAAAACTTCAAAAATTTCAACAAGAATCAAAATAACAACAAAAAATTATTCAATAGCAAATTCGCAAAAACAAGATTTGCCACCATATGTCAAATATGCAACAAGAGGGGGCACTCGACAAGTCAATGTTGGCTTAAGAGCAAACTAAACATATAAAACCTCTCCCAACTCAACGGTTGCTGCCTTAGCAACTCATGTCTCCCCTCAACAAGCACAAGATTGGATATTAGACACCGGTACTACAACTCATCTCACTCCCACTATGAAAAGAATGCAATCAACACAGCTCTATAAGGGCATAGAACAAATTGTCGTTGGTAATGGACAATGCTTAGAAATAACACATGTGGGTAATGGTATTTTGTCCACACCTAAACATTTGCTAAAACTTTCTCCTATATTTAGAGTACCATATCTATCACACAACTGAATTTATATTCACAAACTTGCAAAAGATAATCATTGCACTATTATTTTTTCTGCTCATAAGTTTCAAATTCTCAACTCAGTTACCAAGACTCCTCTGCTAACAAACGGGGCTGAACAAGGACTTTATCCAATCACATCACTTCAAACTACCACAAACTCAAATCTTTGACATCAAGGACTAGAACAAAACAATAATAAAGTTTTGCCTATGATAGCTCATGCATACCCTCAACTTCACTTTGCTTGAAGCAATTTTCAATGTGCTGATTGTTATGAAAATAAGAGTCACAAACTCGTTTATAAAAATAACACTACTACTTACTGCAAATTTAAAATGAATCTTTCTAATACTTGGGAACCTTTTCCTCATCCTTCTCTTGAAGGATATAAATATTACGTTACGTTTATTGATGCATTCTCTCACTATTGTTGATGCATACCTCTGCGTAAAAAATATGAAATAACCTTGCATTTTATTGCCTTGCATAAATTGATACAAAATTGGTTTAATACTAATATAAATACTTAAGAACAGATAGAGGCGGAGAATATATTTCAATTGAACTAAAAATGTATCTTTAAAATAATGACATTTAGCACAAATTCAGTTGTTCTTATACCCAGAATATAACGATGTAGTTGAAAGGAAATATCGACATATAATTGAAACTAATAGAACTCTTTTTAATGCATCTAAACCAGCCATCAATCTTTAGATTGAAGTTGTGCTCACTGCTACGTATCTCATAAACTGAATTCCCTCCCCAACACACACAATCTCTCCCCGTTTCAACTATTACATGAGCAAATACCTGAATATCAACACTTGAAAGCATTTGGCTGGCTCTGTTTTCCCTTACAATATCATAACGTTCATCATAAGCTCTCACCCATGGCATCAAAATGCATCTTTGTAGGCGACATTTCACAACACAAAAGTTACAGGTGTTATGATATCCGAGAATGAAAATTCATAATTCCTTGTCGTGTAAATTTCATTGAAAATATTTTTCCAGGTAAAATTCCTACTGCCACACTTCCATCCTCCTCACTCTACTCCTCTTATATATCACCCATCATCCTTACTAATATCAACTTCTACCATATTGTACGCTCAATCTGTGTTCACAATTAACTCTAATACTGATATCACATCTTCTTTTACGCATTCAGCCAACGATGTACCACTCACACATCCCTAATCTCCTTTGGCTTCCCCTTGTCAAATAGATCAATCCGCTTCAATTCCCACTACACATAACTCTGATACAAATTTTTAGCCACCATCTACTCTAACTTTAAAACAACACCACATGATAACTCGTGCACAGACTAGAAGTTTAAAACCCAAGAATATTATGAATTTACAACATCACATTAATAATCATGATGAACCCACCGCTTACAACCAAGCTGTCAAACTCCCTCAATGGCTCCAAGCTATATCAAGGAATTTCTTGCCCGACAACAAGGCACATGAGAATTAGTGTTGCTTCCCGAGAATATTTTGGATTTAAATGGACTTTGAGGAATAAATATAATATAGATGGTACTATAATTAGACATAAAGTATGACTTGTAGCTCAAGGCTACTCTCAACAACATGGAATTGACTATCACGAGACATTCAGCCCTGAGGTGAAATTCCCACAATTTGTCTTTTTATTGCGCTTAATGACAGTAAAAAAAAATTGGTTTATTCAACAACTTAATGTTTTTAATGCTTTTCTACATGACAAGCTTAATGACAGTTTATATGCGGCAACCCCCGGGTTTGACGATACTCACTATCCTCACTATGTTTGTAAGCTTTAAAAAGCTCTTTATGGACTCAAAAAAGTACCACGTCAACGGTATTATACATTTTGTACTTATTTATGTCACTAAATCTTCACATTAAATAAAGCTGATCCTTCTCTTTTGATTTATAGATACTATACTATACGCATTTACTTATTGGTTTTTGTAGATGATATATTCATTACTGAAAACTGCACAATTCTAAGGCTTTAAATCTCAGGAATAAACCTTCCATATAAGAATTTAAAATAAAATACCAAAAACAAGTCTATGTACACTTTATACATATTTCATCCAAATTTGTGTAGATTCTAAAATCAAAAATCAAAATGGTAGCTAGAATTCCACATTTAACAGACAGGAGACATGGATATAATCCATGTCTTGGTCTACCGAACACCTTCCTCTTGGAATTACTCAAATGTTTTATATACAAAGCAAGCAGAAAGATCTCAAACAAAATAATAGAAGCTAGAGGAGTGACACCTAATTAAGCAACATGGTGTAGTACTGTAGCAATAGTAGTTATAAACCTAACAGCTGGTAGAGTTGGCTCACGTGGAGAGCAGTCATTAAGGTCTCTTTTGATAATTTTGTACTAAAATAGTGTAGTTTTATATAGTTTGAATCTTAAATGTTATAATAAATATATGTGTGATTGTTTTGTAGGAGGAATAGTGGTCTTTAGAGCATAAAATTTGCATCTTTTACACACACTCAACACATCACTCGATTCTTCCTATGTATTTACATATTTATTACCTAAATTTTTTTTTTCAAGCATTGAAAAACTAGTTTTATATGTAAAAATTAATATGGAAGTTTTAGAAATGTAAATAGAATCGATTGATAGACATGCAAATGCCCTCATATAAACATGACTTCACACTAACGAAAAAACTCATATAAAAAACCTCTCAAGTGGTAGAGGATTTACATACAAAGTTCGGATGTATTCAGACTTCATGTACGACATTATTGTACATTGTTATACAACTATAATAGTGTATGATATTATTGTACAAAGAATCCGAACACATTCCCACTTCCCCACACATAATAACTTCTCCCAAAAAACTCCAAAACTCAAAATTGTTAGAATGTTGCCATCATAAAAAGGATACAATCTTAGAGAGAGAAGACTACTTTCTTTCTTCTTTCCTTGGCTATTTCTATTGTCCATCCCCATCCCCACACCAAACTTCCCTGACGAACGAACCCTCACTCCCCTCCCTCTCCAATTATTCTACTGCCATCACACAAAAAGCCGCCTCCTTTTCTAATCTCTATCCAATGTTCATAATCCCATCTTCCAATCCGCCGGAAGAATCCGAGCAGCCGCCGTCCTCCGCCGCAAACGCCGCCACCACCAAAAAGAAACGCCGCCCGGCCGGCACCCCAGGTACACCCTTAATTCCTTACACTGAATAATAAATTAAAATATATTTATTTTATGGCATAAAACATTACATCAAATTTTACTTAGAATTAATAGTTTGAAAAATATTATAAATTTCATCAAACATAATATTGTCTTGATTCAGACCCCGAGGCGGAGGTGATCTCTCTATCCCCACACACACTCCTGGAATCAGAGCGGTACGTCTGCGATATCTGCCTGCAAAGCTTCCGGCGATCTCAGAACCTCCAGATGCATCTCCGGCGACACAGAGTGCCGTGGAAACTGGCGGCGAAGAGAACAGAGTCCAAAAAAAGAGTTTTTGTGTGCCCGGAGGCGAGCTGTCTGCACCACCACCCCCGCCACGCGCTCGGCGACCTCGTCGGAATCAAGAAGCACTTCCGGCGAAAGCATTCCGGCAATCGGCAGTGGGGCTGCGCCCGCTGCTCCAAAGCTTATGCTGTTCTCTCCGATTATAAGGCGCATTTGAAGACTTGCGGGACCCGCGGCCATTGCTGTGATTGCGGCCGCGTCTTCTCCAGGTCACCTTTCCTGCCTTCTCTTAACCACAAAATAATATCTTGCATTTATTTATTTATTTATTTTTGAATAAATGTCTTCTAAATTTGAAATCTTTATTTTATAATTTTGAATAATTTGAATTAACATCTTAATGCAAAATTATGTCACTTATTCTTAATTTAATTTCTTGGAATGTGGGGAAAAAAATCAATTTTTTAATTAATCATGCTATAGATTAGAAATGCTATTTTATATAGCTATTTTATTATTACTCCATTTCCTCAATAAGAAGCTATTAAGAAATTTACAAAAGAAAACAATAAGCATAATACATAAATAATTAATTAATATAATCCTTATCTGAATTTAAATCATTTTAAATTCAATCTAATGTTCATCTCACAATATAAATGTTAGTTTTTTCATAAGCTCTCAAATGAAATAGTAAAATAGTACAATTATGTTTTACTATAAATCTGTAAAATTTGATCGTATTGCGAAGAAAAATTTGAGTACGTAAGACGTACGCAGTGCTGCGTATGTCAGAGAGGTTTTTCAGAGATTATTAAGGGGTTATATTCGTGTTATACCGCGTGTAACCTACATGTACCTTCGAGTAAGCTTTGCGCTTCTGTTTTCATATATTTATAGGTTAAAGGTAGGTTATATGAATGTTACAAGGGGTATAACACGGATATAACCCACAAATATCCTCTGAATAACCTCCCTAACGTACGTAGCGCTACGTTTCTCTATATTGTGATGTTATTTTATAATAATGCTTTCCCGTAATGTAATATAATTTCTCAGGGTTGAGGCTTTCATCGAGCACCAAGATTCATGCACCGCCCCTGCCACCCAATTGCTGGCGGCGGCGCCCCCAGCTGCACCTGTAGTATTCATTCAACAATCACCAAACCACAGCACCGAATTATCACTCCTCCCTTCCCCTTCCAACCACCCCTCCGCCGCCGATCTCCACCTCTCCATCGCTCCGCCGCCGCCGCCGGCTGCAAACGCTACAGCGGCGGACTTAGAAAGAGAAGAAGTAAGGGTGCAAGTTCAGATAGCGGAGAGAGAACTAGCTGCGGCTCGTATAATAAGGCAGCAAGCGCAAGCTGAGCTCCAAAAGGCCTGCGCGCTTCGAACCGCCGCCGCACGGCAGATCAATTCGGTTCTCCTTCACATTACTTGTGGGGACTGCCGGCAGAGAATTGGGAGAAAGTGTGTCAGAATCGCCGGCGGCGATGATGGTGGTGGTTGTGGTGATGAGAGTGATGGAGATAAATCGGTTTGATTTTGATTAGTTTGATGAGTGTTGTTTTTTTAGTGGTGATTTGTTGTTGTGAGAGTAATTAGTTGTTAGTTAATTGTTCGAAGAAGTGATTAGTGTGCAAACTT
>NEWO01000004.1:4442992-4474428 GCA_003013225.1 Phalaenopsis aphrodite
AGCGATCTGCTGCTACATCCTCCTCCGACTACCAATACCTTCTTTGGTGAGCTCCGATAAAAATTAAACTTTAAGTTCGATCTCGTGAGCTGGCGGCTGCCACCACGAGTCGAGCTCACAATTTGACAAACGAATTCAGCTTGAACTTGGCATGGCTTGAGTTTAACTTAATTCATTTACTCCACTAGTACAAACCACTATATTCCTATATTTTCGACATAAATTGGGTAATCTGTACATAAAAATTTAAGTTTTGGTGATTGACATGTTGTTACAACAGAATTCTTTGGTAGATCTGTAAATCTCGCAATAAAAATAATCAGTGATTAATTCCTATGTATTTATATATCTAACATCTTAACAATACTTACATTTATATCATTCAATCATTTCATATATCAAAAATAACATTATTACATATATATATATATATATATAATAAAATTTAAATGTTAAATTAAATGTTAAATTTGTAAATACCTAGGTATTAAGAGGGCAAATGTTCTGATTCCAATTTAATTTAGCTTTTTATTTTCTGCTTTCAATAATATTAAAAATAATCTTAAGAAAATAAAAGCAACTAAGCTTTCCCTTCTGTCATTGATTCTTTCTAAGTCCTAAGAAAAAAAAAATATATATATATATATACCTTGTCAATATGCAATCATGTAACTTTTTTATTTATTGCAAATTCAACCTTTTAAATAAATAAAACCTAATTATATTACAAAATCTAATTTCAATATCAAATATATAAAGATGCAAACATATTATATAATGTACAGGATAATAATATTTGTTCCCTTGCAAAACCTAATAAAATAAGATATAAAAGCACATAAAGTTAGATTTAAGCAGACCATATCTTCAAGGTACAACAAAATATTCAACTGGTATACAAAATGTCCACTGGATAGCATCCAACTAACTCAAAACCAACCAGACAAAAACAAAAATAAACAGATAAAAAAAATTAAAAAGCAAAATAAATAAATAAATAAATAAAAAGGCATTTACATGAATACCACACAAGTCTAACATATTTACATATCTAACACCTAAACATTCTTATTTACATGCATACCGCTCAAATCATTAACAGAGAATTGATAATATAACAATCACTATAGGCTTATGACAGGTACGCAAATACAAAAGATTTGTTGTGTGGTATGTATGTAAATTTCGCAAAAAAATAAATAAATAATAAATAAAAAAATTAATCCTGCTGCAACTATCAGTACCGTTAAAATCCTCATAACTCTCGCACAAAGGCATAAATCCAATCCCATTAAATTCACCCCACCAAGCTTTAAGACAACAAACACATGCACCTAAAAAACTCTTAAAAAATAAAATAGAAGCAGCCAAAGCATACAAAAAGAGAAGAAAACAAAAAAGAAACCACCAAACAAGTCTACAGCCAAAGAAAAAATCAATTTTTTTTTTTTTTCATTTTAGTCAGCAGCTGCTTTAGCCAATTGCATGGAAACTGTACAGAGAGCTTCACAAGGGGCCAAAAAAGAGCATCTTGAAAGTCAGTAATAGCATAGAGATTTCCTCTCTCCTTTCCCAAACTTTTCCCCTAAACCTTTACCAGCCCCTCCCCCCCTCTTCTTTTCAGCTGAAAAGCCCCTACTGAGAAGAGGGAAGACCGCTACTCCATGTGCTCTCCCTCACATTCACTACTAGCTGTGGATCACTTCACATGAAAGACAAGAGAAAATGAAACAAAAAGTGACATCCAAAAGCATTGCATATTATCTCAAAGCTATAAAGAAGTGATAGAGAGAGAGAGAGGGTAGCAAGTTTGCATAGAAAGAAAAGTGTCAAGATGGTCGCTCTACTTTTTAAAGAGCCGTTTTAGTCCAAGAGTTTATAAAATTATCATTTTAATTCCAATACGCTTTCAATATGAGTTGAAATAATCCGCAATGATCACTACTTTAGCCATCACTAAAATAATCTGAGAACTAATTAACATTTTTAAAATAAACAAAGGGACTATTTTGGCACTTGAGTCATAACAGGAGAAAAGGTGGAGCTAAGAGTGACAGACAAACAAAGGTGACATGGCTAGTGGAAAGAAGGCGAAGGATCTCGAGTGGAAAAGAAAGACTTTTTTGGTACATAAGGTTCCTTTTTTATTGCTTATCTTTAAGCAAAGCAAGAGAACAATTCATTGGAGTAGGTTGGGGAATCCTTTAGTTGGGGCATATTGCATAAAAAACATAGGGGAATATGGGATTTCAGCTAAAATTTTGCTGCTTTAGAGCAAAAGCCCTCAGTGTGTGAGACCACAACAACCCATGTGATGAAGACTGGGGCTTTGGAATGCTAGCAAGAGTCAAAACTGTGGAATCTATGGTGCCAAAAAGCTTTGTGGTCCTTTCTTCCCTGATAGACTGAAAAATAAAAAGGGAGAGCAGCTTTGGAGAGCTTCCCTATGGCTTCTGAAAGCTAATATAACTTTGGAGTTCAAGTTTTAATGGTGGGGAATAACTAGTAGTGTAACTGAGCCAAGCTGAGTTCTGAGCTAGCTCCATAAATAGCTCGTGATATGAGCTCAGTGTGCAAACAGGTCAAACTCGAGCCAACCATGACTCGGCTCATTAGCTTGAGAGCAGTCTAGCTTAAAAAATATTAATATAAATATACTCAAAATATATTAAAATACAATATTTTATCTCTAAATTAATAACAAACGTTAAAAAATGTATTTTGCAATTAAAATCAAGTGTTTTCTTATTATTTATCTCCAAATTGCTCAAAGTAGTTGTCATTTCATTATAATACTAGCTTAAATTAATATTGTTTTATCTATTTCATAATAAACAAGTCGGCTCAAAATCATACAAATATTAATCTCCCCCACCTCTCTCTCTCTCTCTCACACACACACATAAGGCTTCGTCTCAAAAGACACAGAACCTCCATTGCGTTGCCATGAATGCTGACGCTTGAGAAAATTTTCATTTGGTGAAGCAATGTGTGCTGAGCGTCTCCCAAAGTTGTTTGCAAGAACGACAACTTTTACGCCATTTTGGACTGCGAAGGACCTCCTCCTTTCCGTGAACACAATTTTCAAAAGAACTTCACTAAATGATGAAATTGCTTCAAACGAAGCCTAAGATTGCATTTAGAGTCCTAATTCAATTCTTATGAATTCTACTATGATAAATCATGGATAAGTCATGTTTTGAATGAGTGGTCAAGGCACAAAGGCAACATAGGCGACTACTGACTTCAAAAATCTATCATGAATACCAACTTATAAATCTTTAGCCTTTCCTTGGTTTGAAGGCATTGAAGGAGTAGAAATGAACGGTAAATTGAAAAAAAATAATGGTGAAGGAATTAAATAGAAATTAACTTTCACGTTATTTAGATTGACAAAAAGATTAGGGGGATTTTTTTTTTGGTAGTTCGGTTAATAAGAAATTCAGTTTTATTTCCTATCAGGGGAAAGGTGAATCACAAAAATCACCCAATATCTTTTTCTTGATATTTACAAGAATTTAGTTAGGAATTGTTAATGAAAAATGACTTTGATCACAATTTCCAAGTAAATTCAACTATCAATTACAGCAGAACCCAATATTTAATATAATTTATGAAGAAAAATTTTATAGTTCATCAAATTCCTTCAAAGTAGACATTACCCAATTTTCTAACATAAATCATACTTTCAAGGAACTTGAAAAATAATGTCTTAAACATGATCAGGTGATCCCCTATGTTTTCAATCGATTCTGCAAAACCCAATAAAACCTTAAGAGTGAGGTGGGGGAAATCAGTAATTAAATTTGCAGCCAAATGTTCTAAATTTTTTCTGATTTATTGTGAATAATGCACAAAAAAATTTTTATGAGATTTCGCAATTATAATTAGGGATCCTAAAAAAATACAAATCACGATCTTTTACATCCTGAATAAAATTTCAGCAGCATGTATTATTCCTTCTACTTTCCAAAGCCAAATAATTGATTGAGTGAGAGTCAAGATTATCTTCTATTTTCCTTAAACAAATATCATAATTGCACCATACCATTTTAGTAATTTTTCACTTTTTTTTCTTGTTCCAAGTTTATATTGAATTGCTCATATAATAGATTTTACTCGAATTTGACACAATCTGGTTTTCATTAACTGCGTGGGTTTCAATACAGTGTTAACTTTTCAGTTCTGAATTTTCATTCACTATTTCTTGAAAATATTGCATTTTGCATTAACAAAATACAAAAAAAAAAATATAAATGATGTGTAAGTATGCAACTATTCATATATAAAATGTCACATATCATCTATAAGTATAGAAAAAAATGCATTATGATCATTTAAATTCTTCAAAATAAAATTATATTGACAGGAAAACATAGCACAAAAATGGGCTTGCCCGGTTGCAATCTCCGAAGGTCTGAACAAAAATCACTTCTTTGAAGTTGGTGAGAAAACCGTAATGAATAGATAAAATTAAGAGATTGTGACTTTAAAATCTAATAATATTATCTGTAATAGAAATTTTTTATCACAAAATGTTCTATATTAAGTCCTAAATTAATATGACTAAAGCCAAACAACAGGAGAAATAAATGACCAAAAAAGTCAAGTTAGGCATAGTGATCCTATACCAGAGGAAGCATAACATTTGTTTAAAGAAATTGAAAAAAAAAATAAAAAATAAACAACAGGAAAAATTATTAATGCAATACTATCAAAGGTTATTCAGACTCATGTACGCATAACTAGCAGTCATATTGAGAAAAACAAGAGAAATTGAAAAACTCGAACGGACTTTGTACAACCAGAGAAGTACAATAAACTGTCCAAAATGCTATATATAATTTTTTTAAGATGGATTATTTCACATCCAAAAGATTTCCCTTGGATGGAATTTGGCTATTATAAGTTTAAAATAGATCTAAGAGATCAAGATTTCAGACAAGCATAAGCCATCTTAATTAATTACACTTAACACCTCTTTCAGGGCAATGCAGAAAAAAAATATAGTGGGCAATCAGCCATGCATCAATTTTTTAGATCGTCTCACCACACAATGAGAAGTGCCTATTATAAAGATAAAAGGTGCAATAGCTCTTTCTCCATTTTCCAACCTTCGTGTACAATATATTTTGTTGTACCATGACAACAAAATATAGAGAAAATTACAACCACTCCCCACTTTCAAAAAATATAAGCTATCGCTTTAGTCGAGTAAGAAAATTCTGTGGCCATCGCTCAAAGGTTCCCTATGAAGAATTACCACCAGTCTTCCAAACCTACAAAGTCCTTCAAGATGTAAAGCAAAATTAACTCAAAAAGAAGGCACAATAGTTGGTCCATTTGGCTAATAATGAATTAAATAAAACACATCCCATGCCCCCAAGGCAAGAAATGGAACTTCAAAAAGCAAAGGATTGCAGCTCCATGTTCATAAGTCCACTAAGATTGAGTCTTATCAAAACAGAAATTCAACAATAGATGTAGCCAAAAAGATAAAGAACAAGGTAGATTGCCCATAGGTTCATATGAAGTTGAAGCTACAACAAAAACAGCAGATCTACATAAGTAGACAAACATAGAGGTCATGATACGAGGCTAGAAGTTGAAGCTATTACAATAACGAGTCGGTATTCACAACAAGAATTGACAAAATATTGGAGTGAAAAGATCACAGATCCGCTATTAGTTTCACTACAAATCAATTATGTAATCGTATGTAATCGCCGGGATGATAATATCAACATGAGGCAGAGGTAAAATCTTCGTTGGATTGCTAGCCTTGAAGTCCATGAGAATGGTAGACCCAGTTAAATAAAAATAACATTAGAGCTAGAAGTGAAATAAGTCTCGGCTAAGAAACAATGAACAAAGAACCTAACCTGTTTCGGAGAAATTGGGATCCAACGAGAGCAACATACAAAAATATAAGTTCTGAAAACAAGCAAAAGGAATACAGCAACGTCAAGAAAACCTCACATGATAGCTTGATTAGCGTTAAAAGAAGGCTTGACAGATTCACATGTCTTTACAAAGGCAAAAGCTCCAAGGACAAAATCCAAGAAGGTAATAATCCTTTTAACTTTATTCAACAAGGATAAGCAGAAGATGAAAGAGAATTAACAAACCAAAACTCAAACAAAAGTTGACCTTGCGCAATAGATTGAAATAAATGATACTCATAGTGCTCTCTTCGAGCAAAAGATGAAAGATATAATGGAGAGATGAATGCCAAGCCCACCTAAATGGCCACCGATATGAAGTATCACAAACAAATCCAGTAAAGTTGTGAAAGACCGTTGCTTGACCAACACTATTAAAGGTTAATCCAAATCTTCATCGAATGGCTATCCAACAATAACAGGGAGATGTCAGTTAATAAATAAGCTTAACAAGAGAAGCCACTTGATGTCCCATACACATAAACTCTCCACCGAATCAGCAATAACAAAAGTAACAACAGAAGAGAAATTAAAAAATCTGGTTGATCAAATAGTCAAAATATCAATCACCCCAAACAAAAGAGAAGCAATCCAAAAGAAATTACCCTACCTCGAGGAATACTAACTAATTCAATTAACATATTATTTTGCCTTTCCATGAGAAATCTCCAAGGGGACGTGCAACCCCGAATAACACTCGCTCAATTCCATGCCAATTGTTGCAATGCAAATGAGAGCAATTCACTTCTTCAATAATTTAGCTCATTGGTATTGTGTCCGAGTGGTACACCAAACTACCAAGCTATTAAGTGAGGAAATTTCTCGCTACACAAGCATTTTTCTTAAAAAGGTAATCCATGACACAACAAAGGATGGTAGTCAAAAAAATTGAAAAAAAAAAAGAAAAAGCAGTATGAGTCACTATCATACCTTGTGTTGGAGAAATCTCAGTATAAAATGTGAGCCATAGGGAAAGGAAGAACATGTAATAGAAATCCTGTTAAAAACAACTATGTTCGGAAAGTTTTGTACCTCAAAGGATTCAACATAAGGATGAATAAAAAACTTCTAAAGTGTCAAAATTACAAATAATTTTAAAGCAACATAAAGCAAACATCAAATTCAACTCCACAGACATTGGGCTCTTTTGAAAAATATAAGCAAAAACTCATTAGATAATCACATCAAAAAAAAAGTTTGAAGTTCAGCCAAACTTCACGCCAGCTAATAAAAAGACATAAAGCACAAATTGTAGTTGCTTTGTCAAGGCCAATTGGCTCGCCAGGTGGCAATAATAAACCTTCATTGCACGATACATTTACTAAATAATACTTTTTCCTAAGAGAATAAAAAAGATTTTCAAAAGTTCTCTCAAAAGGGGATTGTAGCTTTCGAAAGCAAAGAGAGTAGAAGATGCCAAAAGGTCAACAAGCTGAATTATTAGGAACCATCACTTGCTGGGCAACACGGTTCATGATATGTTATACTTTCAAGATGTGAGGATAAAGAAAATATGTATAGACATCTAACAGTCAAAGTGCTTTGAAAAACAAAAAAAGAGTACATTCATGTTGGTTACTGACCCTGGAACTTCAAAATCTTATTGTGGCCAAACTTGTAATTATAATAGAGACGGTAAGTGACATGTCTCTCTGTTGCAAAAAAGTGTAAGATTATCAAGAAATTGGAAAAGTCCTTGAGAAACCATTTCAAAGGACTGTGCAGAGGCCTAACGTGGCCAACAAAGGTAATACCTCAAATTGAAGCAAATGTAATACAAAATGTTATGATATCAAAACCTCCAAAATTTAAAAAGATTGCCAAATAAAAAAGTCAACCAAAGTATTCAATGTTCTTAATGGTGAGGGAGGAACATCCAATATGTTATCACTCAAGCTAATGAACTTTGTCTTTTCAACTAGATCCTCCAAATGCTAAAAGAAAAGAAATTGTCTAAGAAAGCTTGTTATATTGTGTTTCCAAAATTAGGATGTAATGATGATACAAATCTCTTTGCATTTGAGTCAAAAGACGAGGAAGAAGAAGAGACTCTGCTTATGTTCCAAGTAGGTCCATGGCACATAGAGAGTAATTTCAATGGCACTAAACATGGTTGCTAGGCCACTGCCCAATGACTTCGAAAAAGTTGATGCTGACCTCAGTAAGCTGGCAAGAGAAAGTGAAGGTGAGAACTAAAACCAAACTTGAATAGAGCTCTAACAAGTTAAGGCAAAAGAAATCTAAGAAAATTCACCGGCAAAATGGGATAGCTCTCACAATCAGGATGGAATGAACAGAAAAAGGAAAAAAAAATGTGGTGCTTGAATATCTTACTCTGCCAAATAACCAAAATAAAAATAAATCAACCTAAAACAAACAAAACTTATAAATGAAAGTAAATTGTAATGTTGCATCCCATTGGTCAATTCTATTGGCTCCCATCAGCATCCATGATGCATTGCTCAGGTCTCCAAAACCAATAATCTTTGGTGAAAGCTCTCCCTGTAGATGAGGCATATCAAGCTTTGTAGATGAAGTAAAGGAGGCACACTATTAGAGGAATCTTCAATGAGGATTATTCTATGACATTAAAGTATCTGATTGAAATTTTGAGAGGCCAGACCAATTTCATCCAAGTCGCCTCAAAACACGTGCAACTCAAAACTAAGTAAATATAGCACAGCCCAAGAGATTTGTGGGCCTTGAAAGCACTAGTGAACTTAAGGGGTGATCTCACCCTTTGAACTCATTGGAGTCAAAAGAACAAATGTTAAATATCATAGAGTTTTCAAAAAGGTAGATTATTTCACTTTTTCACAAAGTTCATCAAGTAGAAATTTGACCTAGCTAAGCTTATATGAGATCTAGGACATTGAGATTTTATATAAATGCAAATCATTTAGTTATATCTTAGGTGCAATAATTAAAAACTTGCATTAAGGTACATCAATGCACTCATCAACTGGTGGTTAGAGAGTATAGGTTTATAATGATGATTGCAAAACATGAATGAAAATGGGTGGTAAATTCAATGAAGATCACATCATTCCATCATCCTAGGTTGACCTAATTGTCATAATCTACAAAAAAAAAAAAGAACGAAACAAAAGAAAAAAAAGAAAGCACATTTATCTTGAGAATCTAATTACGAGCCATGTTTCACTTTTATCTGATATCCCAAGTAAACTGCGATCACTTATTAGATATCCTAAGTAGACTATGATAATGATATGCTTGAATACTAGCTTTTTCTATAAGATTTGAAGACTTGATATGAATTAAGCTGATTTCAAATGAAATAACATAGCTATAAGTGGTTATGAGATTTTTCAGATGGGCATAAGAAACTAAACACATTCAGTTAAACTAATTAGTGTTCAGATTAACTTAGTGGCACAAATATTCTCATTTTAGTGATTCAAATTTAAATCTAGAAGACGCCTTGAAAAAGAAGTGACCTTAAGGTATAGTATTAGGAATCATTTAAGTATTTTAGGATGCTCTTCATGATTGTGATCTATATCAAACTTATCACTTATGATTCATGGAATCGCTTGAGAGTAACTACTAAGTATAATGTTCAAAAGATAGATGAATTTTTTACGTATGCACAAAGCAACATAAATAAGAAATCCTCAGTTGTTCTAGGAAATAAGTCAAAAAGTAGTAGATTCAACAAAATAATTTTAGCATAAGGATTTATGCTTTAATAATCATATTGCTCTATTTATTAAAAGGTCCATAAGCACAAGATGGTACTAATTATAAAGGTTTGTGGGGGTAGGTGTGGGGTGTGGGGGGTGGGTGTGGGGTGTGGGGGGTTGGGGCGGGTCGGGTGTTGGGGGTCATGATCCTAAGTGAAGCCATGCAAATGGACGTTGATGATTAGTGAGACTTACTAACTATTTGACCTAACCCAAGATTAATGAATGATAAATTTGGTTTGAATAGTGGGTTTGTGTATTTGATACTCCCTACTTACCTATTTAATGAAAGTTGAGACTTACATTTTTATTTTTGGCATTCAAATCCAAGGAGATTTCAGACATGAATTTTGAGTAAACTTGATAAAAAAGATTATGATTTGATTTTTTGTTTATTTGAGTGAAAGATTTATAAGAATTTAACCCAACCAAACAACAATGGCAACACTTACAGCTCTAGAAATTTAGAGATGCCGACATTTTAGACTTAACTGCTTCAATTTTGAAAAAAAACTTACCTTGGAAGGAAGGAGATGACTAGTTCATGACATAAAAAAGATAGTCGCATGATTAAGCTTGAGCAAAATAACTACTCAGTTATTTTGCTTATTGGAATTGAAGTGCTTATAGCAAAATAACTACTCAGTTACCAAGATCCAAAATTGAAGTGCTTATAGTTGGGTTAATTGGGTTTTATGTTTGTTGAATCTAGTGGCGATCGCAATATTGGAATTATAATATATTAGCTTGATTTGCATCCATCATGCGAAATGTTAAAAGTACAACTAAAACATAGACTATGTATTCAATAACCAAAACTCAGTTATTAGGCCATTTAAGCTTTCAATCATTTTCAAAAATAAATTATACTTTGTTTAAGATTGGTAATGATGATAATTATAGCTTTTTTTATAAATCTATTGGGCCATCCAAGCTTAGGTCAAGCCAATCAGGACACCTCAAAAACTACCCTCCTCTTACGACACTGAGAGATTTAAGGGCTAGGTGGATATGAGTCTTGTCCATGGTTTAGAATTAAGATGAGCTTTGCACTAGCATCTTCAATAATTTTTGCTAAGAAATGTGTCTCATATGTGAATTAAGATGAGCTTCGCACTAGCATCTCCTCTAACATTTATGTAAGAGTGCCGAACAATATGTGAAATGAGGATTTCGTATGTGACGGAGGCTTTGCCCCAAAATTTAAAAGGCACCACATATTTTGGGTTTCGCTTAACTTTACTTCAAAAATAGAAATAAAATATATTAACTATAACTCCCTTTAATTATTGGAAACTTTGAAATTTATATGCTAAAGTAGAAATAGAAGAAATATGCACGTTTTTTGTTTTCTTAAAGAAGCATGCCGACAAATTTCCCCTAATCAAAATATCCCAAAAAAAATTTGATTGTGGATGGATCATGATTAGGAAATGATTCAATTAAATATGAAGATGGTATGATCATAAGTCCAAAGGCGTTCAAAGATTGTTCAAAAAATATTTGGCCAAAATAAGAAAATTGGTCAATTGTAGTTCTCATATTATCATCATATTCATAGATAGATCGATTATGGATTAACTATTGCTCGTTTAGTGTTTTATCATCATTTGAAACTTGTTCAATCATGATTTGATATTAATTAAATCCCAAGTTGATACAACAAAGAGTGAATCACACTAACTATGATACAACATAGTGCATTTGACATATTTTGTACTATAGTTATAAGAAACATAAGAAAACATCAATAACATGGGAGTGTATTATACTTTTTTTTCCGCAGTTTATTGATTTTGAGTTTAACGTCTCAAAAATGCCTCAAGGTTTACGCCTCACCACATAGATAAAAAAAACCTAAATACGAATTGCATGATTTTGAACATTGGTTTTGTTAATTGAGCTCGATAAAGATGCCTTCAGTTTAGTGTGTGACAATTTGACTAAAAAAGTATGGGTAAATGAAGGGCTGAAAGTTAACAAATTTATCATAATTGCTTATTAACTAAGGGTTTGATGCCAAACCGTCATAACGTCTAGGCCACCCTAGTAAAGTTGGATTACTTTGGCCAATCAAAGTTTAACAAGATTAACTTAGTTGAGTTTTCTAGCACTGTAAAATACTATCCACCAACCAAGAACTGAGGTTACTTTGTGAGTGATTAATTCAAAAAGATAAGGGAACAAAGGTTTGTTGAGACTCCAAACAAATTAAAATTCTTGTCAAATAACTCCTAAATAATCCAACTTACCATCTTGAAATCCTTATGGTGTTACAAAACAAACCTTTGGAGTCTCAACAAACCTTTTGCCTTTGACCTTTCGTCATTGTTGTTAGTGTCATACAACAATGTGATGGCCTTTCCATGTGCTTGCTTTGCAAATAGCAATTTCTTATCTTTATATATAACTTTCTTTGACTTTATTAGTTATGTTGGGTCTTCATGATTAGCTTATGGGTATACATATAAGAAATTGAAATGTAATGGAGGCCTGGCAAATTCCCCTCCCCAAAAGGTTATGCCTTTAAGTTGTCATCATTGTTGAAGTATTCATGTCACTAGATATATTGACATCTAAAAAGCTGAAGTCAAACACGACCTTTTGAACCATCTACTTCTATAATTTGCTTCCTCAGCATTAGGCCATGAAAAACATTTTAAGTTGGTCTTAAACATAACGTGGAATTTTTTGTAAGCAAACTAATGAGCTTTTAATCGAACACAACTAAGTTTTCCCAAGCACTGAAACCTAGGCCCTGCATTATATTGCGCCACCTTTTTACCCAAACTTGTCCCCTCCAACCTATCCAGAGCCTTGTGTTTTACAAAAAAATGAACAAAATTATCACGAAAAAAAAGAGGGAAAAAATTTTATGAGTTCCCTTTCACTCTTACCTTCTTCTAATTGTACATGTGTGACACTCTAAGTGATAGCAACCCATTTAAAGATGTTAGGGAAAATAACCACTAATAATATGAATGAGGCTTCGAGGAAGGCTTGTCGTTAGCTGCATCATGGTTTGGTATTCTTTTCCCCATGTATTTTAAGTTAGTCAGCAAGTTTTATACTATCTCTCTATATCAAATAAGATAAACTCTCAGAAACTAAGAAGAAATACAATCATTTTCAGATTATCAACTAAATTTAATTTAGGTACTTATCATTTCAACGATTTTCAAGGATAACCATCATCAAACATAGGATTTTATCTCAACACAATCTATTCAATCCTTGTTTCCACAAACAAAGAACAGCATCTTCATTAATAACAATCTAGTAAAAGATAAAAATCTTGTAAAAGATTATGCTCTGGCTTCTCTTTCAATTGGTTAACATAGAATGAGTAGATTATTTATTAGGATTCCTTGAATGCGGATATTGTGGGATTATAGCTAAGCTTGTAAATTGTTTTTCTTATAAGGCTAAAGCCTGAAAGTGAGCTTTGTGCATCTATTGCGGGCATTTCATTCGATTCATTATTGTAGCCCTTTTGAATAAGTGCCTTACAGAAGATTTTTACAAGACTTTGAATTTTAATCTAAAGGCCTGTTCCTTGGGCAATTTCTCATAACCTAAGGGTGATTTATCAGGTTTATAAGAAAAGTTTGTTAGGACATGTGAAAAAAGAATTATATCGCTTAATAAAAATAATATTCAAATATGTGAATTATTCTTCTCTTATGAGTCTTGTAAACCCTAATCAAGTGTGAGATTTTAAGCATTTCGGGAGAAAATCTACTTTAGTCAAACATTTCCGGAGAAAATCTACCTAGTCAAACATGGGGCATGCCTATCAATTGCATCTTTCCACTTCCGTATTCATGCCATATGTTACAGCAACTCATCTTTTATCGTTATTGTTTCTAAGTATGATTGATCTTTGTTGAATATACTACAATATAGTTTATTTCCTTCGAATGAAATTTAAATCTTTAGTAGGTTGTTTTTAATTCTTAATAAAACTAGTCATTGCTTTCTATTAAAAAATCAATCTTTTCAGCTGCACTTAAGTTTAACCCTTTAATAATTTACATAAAAAATTAATAAATAATTATTTCAAGATTAATAACTTGCTGTCCTAGTAAATTTACATCTTTATTACATTTAAATGTATATTGTATGCTAGATGAGCTTAAAATCCCAAAAACCTAAAATGTCCCATATCAGATTTTTTGCACGACTGGGCTTCAAAAGAATGTTTCAATAAGTAGGCTTTAGATTAAGATCAACAGACAAATCAATTAGTGATAAAATTTTGTTATATTCACAATAATGTAAATAAAATAAAGTTTGATGTGATTCAAGACAATTTCAATTCAATTATTATAAAATGAAAGATAGACTTCCATAGTGCTAAAATATTTTCAAATAAAATAAATAAGCTAAAATAAGCATTTGGAGATATAGTATCACAAATTTTCAAAATAATGAACTTGTTAAAACAAAATTAATGTAATATGCTTAAAAATTTTGGCATTTTGGTGAAGTGTAGTTGTTATAAGCATCAATCCTTGGTTAACATGAAATATAAATTTAAAGATCCAGATTTGTGTCACATTTATGGTGAAATCAGTTGCAGGTTCATTTAACAGCATTAAACATTTGAACATATTAAGCTTAAATATTTAATTAATTTTAAAATTTTGTTCCCAAGCATATTTTGTGTAGTAAGTATTTTGTTAGAGACATCTGCTTCATTAATAATTTTAAGGAAGAAATCAAACATAAATTTAATAATAATTGACCGATAATAATAAATGAAGCATGATAGAGAGCTTTAGACTTCTAAACTTTACAAGATATTATACTTACCCTTCTAAAAGGAATATAGCACCTCAACCTAATATTTTCAAGAGGATGCTCCACAGCCTACTGAACACTGACCAACGTCAGTATCAACTAGGTTCAATTTGATCCTATATAAGAAATTATAATACTAGAATATATTTAAAAAGAATGAAAATGCTAAGAAAGATTAAATATTTAAAAAATTACTAATTATAAAATGATTCTACATCTAAATTTGCATTGAAAATAAAAAATGAATTTACAAGAGAACCCAAACTAGAATATGCACCAATGTTTACATTGAAACTATAGTTTAAAACAAGTCAAAACATAAATCTAAACGTAAATATAAAATCATATTGGAACCTATACTTGAATTAGAATTTAAATATATCCTAAAATGTAGAATTAGACAAATTATATATGCTAAAGCCATCCAATCGAATGAGGAATTTGATGATATAATTTACGTGGAATTATCTAAAAACATGGTCAATCAAAACAACATAAATTTTACTTTGATTTTATTAATTTAAAAATTCATGAAATGAATTTTATTAAAAAGGTTAGATTATATCAACACATCCATTAATAAAGTCATGATAATTGTCCTCAATAAAAACTAAAATTTAAAACTCCATATGTTAGGTTGATTCTAAAGGCACAAGATTTGTTTATGTTAAAAATAAAACAAATTGAATTATTTTTTAAAAGTTTTTGTCAATATAATATTGATATAGGATCATCACTTGCAGTTGCTTCTTTTATAAACAAGATTTGAAAGCACTTGGATTATCAGTGTTTATTTCATAATCATTGTCGTCATATTATGCTTATGCACGCATTATGACATGATGGCCATTATTGTATTTTATTGTATGTCTTAGTCATCATGTAAAATGTCTCTCACTTATATAAAGAGACCATAGGCCAGCATAAGAAGTCGAAAATTGAATATTACGTTAATCATCCTAGACAATATCTTCGCCCTCCTCTTTTCTCCTTCCCAAAGCCAAGCAACACTCCTACTCCCCCAAACCACCATCACAAGTCCACCTCATAGTTCCATGTAGAGAAATAATGCTCAAATCCAGTATGACTCCATCAGGTGGCAACAAAACAACAATTAAAGCCTCAAAAACGAACAATCGAGCTACGAATAAGGCTCCGCATCTTCTTTCTCATGAAATCTTTTATGACAACAGTCTTCCCACTAGGATCTCAGATCTTCTTCCTTAAAAACCTCCACCTTAACAGAAAAATAAAACAACTCCACAACCCTTCCACTAATCTAGGACCTATAGAAAAAATAAAAAACTACTCATCTTACATCAACCAACCAAATACATTTGAACAAGATCCCCGACATCTCTAAACAACCTCCACGTCCCTCATCCATTTCTTTGGAAAGTGCTAATTACAACCCATTCCTTCTACTTGATTGGGAAACCACTCCAGTTAATCAAATATTTCAATCTCCTCCATAGCCAAAAATATTGCATTAACAAAGCAATTTTCTAAATGAGTTTGTCATATACCCCCTCACCTCAATGCAAAAAAAAAATCATAATTCTTCTTGTGATGCTTCATGTTCTTAATGGGAAGATTATATACGTTCACATGGTCATGCATACTCTAACTATCATGGCACTTTTAAAAATGGTTCCTGACATAGGGCGTGGATCCATGCCCACAAAATCACTGAAGAGCGCGATCGCAAGGAAAGAAGGTCAGAGCTGGCTCAATATCCTTTCTCTTTAAAAAATTCCCTCTTTCCTGGCATTTTTTTCTAATCCTTTCCTATATATGTGTCGTATTACGGTTTAAATTTCAGTTTTCGCCTTGAGGTCGTTTAGAACAACTGTTGAAGTCCATTTTCTCCCTTGGAGGGCTATATTTTGGGTTGTGCTCCCGCTGCATCTCTCTCATCTAGATGATGATTATCTTTATTATTCCCTTCCACATCCTCCCCAGGTCGCTCCAGATAGTCGTATCTCGCAGCATCCACCCGCAATGGCATTTAGATTGTTGTTTATGCAGTTCTAGCCATCGCCATCGCCTTCCCCCTCTCATCTTCGTTGTCATCGTAGTTCCATCCCTCCACTTTCACCGCCACCACTATTTCCTCCCTCGCCTCACTGTTTCAACCGTTGTTCAACCATCTGCATTGCTGCCACCATCCGAAAAACAGCACAGCTACTGTCCACACAACCCCCTACTGTCCACCACTCCCCAGAACCCGCTCTAGCTGCTGCTATACTTCATCCCAACACCCTGGGATAGCTGCCCACAATTGTTGCTGCCTTCCCAGCCACTCTTTCCCTTCCCCCTTGCTGCCGCCAACCCCAAACCACCCGCTCATTACAAACAGCCCTCTTGCATCAATTCCGACAGCTTCTTTGTTGTCCAAAGCCTGGGAAACAGTCAATATGTTGTTTCTACTTGCCAGCAACCCATTTTCACCACCTACCACCTTTCAGACCCTGACCAACCACAACCACCACCCCTTAAGATACAGTCCTAGTTGCATTTGTGTCATATTTGTTGCTATTTCTATTTCCATTTGTGTGATCTATTTCTCTAATTTTGAATTCTGCAATAATATTTGATTTTCCTATCAGTGTTTAGATTAACTCCGGTATATGTTTCAGGAGAATCAAAATGTAATCTTTGAAACAAAATGATAACCTACCAGCACATTGATGTTTCTTACAAGTCTAACAGTTTCCCTCTTTCCATCACTCAATTCTTATGCCCTCTATCAATCTCCTAATGGTTTCAACACCTTTATATCCACAATTTATAAAAAAAGGGAGAAAGCCCAAACGCATTTTAATACCCAAAGTCATATCAAAGCAAACACAAATCCCTTAAAAAGGTCACTTAAGGTTTGTTTGAAGCAAATGTAGCTTATCCAATTTATCCAGATAAGCAGTTTATTCTGATAAGCTGTTGATCAGCAGCTTATCCTGATAAGCTGGCTCGCTATTTGGGGCACTCGTTTGAAAACAGGTGATTTGCAGTTGTTTATGGATAAAGGATCAGTCTGCTCTTGTTATGTAATGTTGTTTGTAATCGAACTATCTTGACAATATATTTGATACTTCAGAAGCAAAAATGTAAATTCTATTTTTAAGAGTGGATCTATGTTTTGAATCTTCTTACTTTTTATCCCTAAAAGCCTCATCAAAACACTTTTATCATGCTTAATTAGCTAGATACAATTTTTAATTATAATATATAAGATTGGAGATAAAAGATACAGTTTGATGCGGCATTGGTCATTGGAAACTAATATCAACAAGTGGGGGAGAAAGGAAATGCGGCTGAAATAAAGTTATAACTTCAAACACTTAAATCAGCCCTAATAAAAAAAAAAGAAAATGCCAAAGTAATCCTTACAAAGACAAAAACCTCAAGTGGGGATATAGCTGCTTCATATGCCTTATAATATGTGAAATTATCCATAAATTCACACAATATATTTATTTGCAGAAACATGTCTAAAAAATTCATTATAGATGAAACTACAACTAATAAGGGATAACCTGTAATAATCAAGGGCTGCTTTGCAAAGTTCAGGCCCTATAAAATTGATCCAACCCAAATTTGAATTGGTTTTAAACCAATATAACTAGCACATTGGGCAATTTCCCCGTTTACCCCAAAAATTTTATATATTTGCATAGCACCCAAACTTTGATCCTTAGCGTAGAAGTTTTATCTCATCATTGAAGAATGTTATAAAGCATAAAAAATGACAATCAAACATCTCCGACCGAACACCAGAAATCCAGAAACTCCTGCAGAAAGACTGTAGTGCATTCCTTCTACACCAAATCCTACAAAACAACAAAAAACGCATCCCATAAATCCCAAAGTGGCGCTGATTCGCGATATATCCTGCGAATCGACGGTCTTAAGTAAATCCAGAATGAATGAAAAGGTAGGGCACGAATATGCTTACCTTGGTCGGAGCGGTGCAAAAGGATGAGAAATATGGGAGTTTTGGTGGTCTTTGTAAGGAGTGATCCCTTCGTTGACATCCCAGCTATGTAACGCGACGATGATTTTCTTCGCGGGAGAGAAGGGATCGCGAGCAGATAAACTCGAGAGAGATGAGGGCAGGCGGGGTAAAAGTGGCGAACGAAACGCGGGCCGCGGGGTCGATCCTGCGGCTGCTATTATTAAAGAATCAAAAACGTCATTTTTCAAAACTCAGTCTAAACGTGTTTACCAAACGGGAGGGCGGCGTTTTGAAAACGCCACACGCATTTATAAGCTGCCTTAAACAAGCTCTTAATCTAATTAAGATGTCTATTTTTCTTCCTTAAATCTTCCATGTAAGAGCTTCCTTGAACATCTAATTTTCTTCCTCTTAAGTTTCCACTTCAAAGCCAAAATAAAAATAAAAAGAAAAAGAAAAAAAAACTCCACCACCTTTCCTATGAATAGTTAAGCTATAAAAATCACACAAACACCCCTCCCCGAACCACTAAACACACCATCTATAATTAAAAAGTACTAGTTTACCCCCATCCATGTTTTAGAACCTCTCCACGCTCTAGCCCAACCTCTTGATCTATATAAAAATACTACATTAACAATATCATATTCTAATATGATTATATATCCCCACAAATCCATGCATACTCTAGTTATCATTATTCTTCTAGTGATTCTTCATGTAAAATTGTGATGATGTATTCTAAATGAAATGACAATATACCTCTACATGTTGTCCGTTCGAAGAGATCGACTTGTACGTACAATCAAATTGTTTTGAATAGCTCTTGTTGAACAACGTTTACCTTGCTCTCTTGATGAACTGACCAGGCGTCTGTCTCATTCGACCAAATAACTGCGTCCAAACAATTCGACCGCATATTGCAACAGCGTGCTCCTTTCAAATTTTGCAGACGCGCAGATTTCTGCACACTCCACACATTCACAAATTTTGCACAATCATACTTCCTCCATGAATGATTTTGTACCTGTGATCGACTTGACTTGCCCTAGTCACCATCTCAAAAGTGGGAATAGCAGTCATCTCAAGAATCCCTGGCTTGAAAAAGGCTCGAATGGTGTCAAATTTGTCCTCTCAAGAGTCCAACACAACTCACATGAGTCGCAACTTACAAACGACCCGAATGCCTCCCATTTTTGTCGAACTCATGGAAACTGAGAGTTGTGTGTGCCTCTCCCTTTAGTTCATGTTCTCTGGTTCAGCTGAGCAGTCAAACTAAGAGTCCTCTCGCTTTCGCTTATCTCTTCAATTCAGGCTTCACAATCTTATCATGGCCAAACATAGCATGACCTCACAATCTTCTTCCTCGAAAGTCACATCCAGATCTAAGACATATCTTCCAACAACAACTCATAATTCATCAGATTCAAGAGGTAGCTAATTGAGGCGTTGTAGAATATTTTAATAATAATTCTAGTCTTGGAGAAGTATTACGATCCTCTGTCGAACAACCAATTAGTATGTCAGCACACTAAGGTATCTTTTCCTATGCTTTTAATATGTAAAGCAATAAATTAAAATCTTAAATAACTGATTCTGAAACTTTAAATCATATGACTGGAGAAATCAATTTCTTAAAAAATTATATGCCGGTCATTCTTCAGTTTGAATGGCTGATGGTTTATTCTCACCAATAGCAGGAATTTGATTGGTCGAATTAACAAATGATCTTCATCCATAATTTGTGATTCATATTCCAAAATCAAATTACACCTACTTTTAATAAAGAAACTTACCGTGACCTAAAATATGTGACTAAATTTTATTCCAATTGTTGTAATTTTCATGTTGTGCATAAAATGTGATTAACAGTGCTGAAATACATGGTGATCTATACTTGCTCCAAGAAAATAACTTCATTAGTAGGCAATGTCATCCGTCAAGTTATATTTCTGAGCCTAACTAATTCGGTTGAAAGTCAAGTTCTGTTGACTCATTATTGCCTTGGTCATCAAATTTTGCATACATGAAAAAAAATGTTTCCACTTTTATTTATCACTAAAAAATTCAATCTTTATGAATGTGAAACATGCCAACTTGCAAAACATACCAGATATGTTTAATCCAAATTACAATACAAACCTTCACATCCTTCATCTGTAATTTACAGTGATATCTAGGGACCCTCACGAGTAAATAACATAAATGGGGCACAATTATTTGTATCATTCATAGATGATCACACAAGAACATAAACATTCCTTGTGAAAGAAAATCTAAAACAGTCTTTATATTTCAATCCTTTCACTCCATGGTACTCAGTCGATACCTAAGCAAAATTCAAATTCTTCATACAAGTCCTTGGGTGAATACTCTTCAACAAAAAAGGGTCGCAGAAAGAAAAAAACACTTAAGGTGGTCCATGTCATTATGTTATTTAATCATGTGCTTAAACATTTTTTGGGGAAAACCATTATCATGACCACATACCTCATCAATAGGATGCTTAGTTGAGTCTTGAATTTTAAATTCCTCATAACATTCTCATGAAATCTTACCCACAAATTCGCTCCTTTTCTTCTAACTTATCATTGAAGGTTTTTGATTGTTTTGCCTTTGTTCACATCCATCAATAAAATTGCACCAAACCTGATCCGAAATATCTCAGATGAATTTATCGTGATTACTCATCCAATCAAAAAGAGTAGAAATACTATTCTCCAACAACAATAAAAATATACAACTCTATGGATGTCATCTTTTTTGAGAATCAATTTTATTCTTCCAAATCTGAATTTCAGGGGAGATCTCAAGGGAATACTAGATTTGGGATTTTTATCAAGGCACTCAAACCATTTTTATTTAACTGAAATCCTCCATCTCAACCAGCTCCATTTCAAGAATCAAACTCTGTCACATAAACAGTTCCATTTGTCTCTAATCCACCTTAACATGCACCAATGATCAAGACTTTCATGTCTTCACAGAAGAAGAATGAGCACTGAGCATGTAAATGATACTATGCAGACTTAGGGTTGCCAAGAGCCACAACCAAGTCCTTCTAATAATCATAATAATATGGATTCCTCAGCTCATGACTCTTACACCGATGGTTAATGACTTTAATCAATCAATTGCCCATTGAAATGTATTTGAGGGTCCAATAGAAAGATATGTAGCATAAGAGAAGTTGCTACCATTCAATTGATAAACCTTGATAGTGTGCAAGTTTTCCAAGATGCTCTAAAGGTTCCAGAATGAAAACAAATAGTTGAGGAAGAAATTCATGCTCTAGAAAAGAATAACACATGAAAACTTGTAGAGTTACCTCATGGGGAAAATTTTGTAGGCTGCAAATGGATATTCTTGGTCAAATACAAAGGATAAAGAGAGGCAAAGCGAGACTGGTTGGCAATGGCTTCACACAATCATAAAGTGTTGACTATCAGGAAACATTTATACTTGTTGCCAAACTTAATACAGTTCAGGTTTTATTCTCTCTTGCAGTAAATCAATATTGGTTGTTATACCAACTTGATGTCAAAGATGTCTTATAGAATGACGACCTTGATGAAGAACCCTACATGATTATACCTCCAAACTTGAAAAAATAGGTCGAACAACAGGTCAATTTGCAAGTTGAAAAAGCTCTTATACGGCTTGAAGCAAGCTCTTGACATTTGTTTTGACAGGTTTGCTAAAATAGTGATTACAAAAGGATATTGTCATTGTCAAGCTAATCATCCATTGTTTTTTAATCCAATACTAAAAGCAAAAATATTATTCTCATAGTATATGTAGATGATACTATCTTCACAGGTATTGATTCAGAAGAAATTATCAAAATAAAAAGAATACTCACAATAGAATTTGAGATCAAGGACTTCAGAAAACTTCGATACTTTATGGGAATAGAGGTGGTTAGGTCTAAGGTAACAATTGACATATCCCGAGGAAATATATCTTAGACAAATTAAGGAAAACTGGCATACTTAGGTGTCAACCTGTTGACACACTTATGGATTTCAACAAAAGACTGAATAAAAATGAAGAAAACAATCTAGTTGATAAAAGAAGATATCAAATACTCGTGAGCAAACTACTTTACCTATGACATACAAGACCTAACTAATATTGCATATCCAAACAATGCAGTAAATTAGCGCCTGAATAACCCAAATGAGGATCATTTGAAAGTTGTGAACAAAATTCTAAGATACTTGAAGATGACTCCTAGATACGAATTGTTCTTCAAAAGATCTGAAAAAAATCATGAGATTGAGATATACACAAATACTAGTTCAGCATGAGATATAATTAATAGAAAATCAACCATTGGATATTGTTCATATAATTGGAGAAATCTTATGACGTGGAGAAACAAAAAACAATTTGTCTCTCAAAGAAGTGCAAAATATAAATACGTGCTCTTACACTAGGAATATGTGAGAGAATATGGATTCAAAGATTATTAAGGGAACTTAAGACTGAGATAAACAACACTATTTAAATATTAAGTGATAGGCTAACTATTAGTATAGCCAAAAATCTTATGCATCATGATAGAACAAAACACATCGAGATTCATAAACTCTTCACCTTAAAAAAGGTTAACAATGAAATTTTTCAGGTTGGTTCTATTACTACATGACTTCAGACTATTGATATTTTTACCAAAGCAATACCAAGGGTCAATTATGATGAATTGAAGTTCAATCTTAGCTTGAATAATACATACAACCAACTTGGGGGGAGTATTGGAAAGTGTCAATCCGCACTGGGAAGGAATTTATTTTCTTTCGTGAAATATTGCACTTTGCATTAAAAAAATCAAAATAGTAAAAAAAAACTATGCATGTATGCATCTATGTTATACAAGAGTGTGATCTATCCTCTACAGGAATGGAAGAGAGTTCACTATTCTTATCTATATGCATAAAAATGAAAGGACCACAAAGGGCAGGCGTGGCACAAAAAAGAGCCGCTATGTTAGAATCCCTGAAGATAAAAAAGAACAAAACATGCTTAAAACTAAGAAAAGGAGAAGATCTGGAGCCTTTGTTGGTTGTTGTTGCCAAACTTTGACTTGCATGGTAGAGCACACGAACCAAATGATATTAGTTAGCATTATCCCCTTCAATGATGAGGCCCTTACTCTCGACCAATCACGGTAAACAAATGCTACAGATGGCTTGGATGGCTAATAGTTCCACTTGGACACTGTCCCAATGAGTGAAATGTTGTCCCGTAGCAATAATGTCATTGCCCTGATCATCTTGAATGATTGCTCCAATTCCCGTCCGTCGAACTGCACAGAAGAAGGCCATCATCATTAATCATCTTTAGCCATCTGGTAGGGGGGTGCCAAAAGGAAGAACAAACCGAACCCAGGGGGTCTCCTAGCACCCCACTGCTCCTGGAATGGGTAAAGATGAGTTTAGGCGAGTGCCTAGAGGAGGGTAACTGCAAAAGCAGCAGGAGTGCCATAAGATCGGTTATGAATCTTCTCATTACAGTCTCCAATAATAGTGGACGACGTAACAAAACAAGCCTGTGGGATGGCATGCTTCGGAATATTGCTAAAATGCTCAGATACCTTCTGGAATTGTAGAATTCCGACATCTTGATGCTCCAGTTTGCCAAACTAGCTTTTATCCTACAAAAAAACAAACAATTAGTGAAAAGACAATTGGTGAAAAGACTGTTTCAGCTTTTTGGTCCAACGCATCTCCACGGGCGATCCAAAATATCCAAAGGCCCCCTTCTCTTAAGCTAGTTGCGAGTTGGTATTTCAACGTGCGAGACTCTCCACAAGAAGAATCGCTCTCAAGGATGTAGATGTAGCCTTCTCATCCAATTTTTATTGGTGTCGCAAACAGAGAATTTAGCTTCGTACATGAGTGCCATAATTGTTTTGTTGATATGCAGATGCTTAAACTCCATACAATCCTCAGTGAGCTCACCGTAGATAGGAACCTACAAAATTTTGCACGTGAGTGCCTCCCCAAACGAACTCCCGAGAGCATTAGCATTCCGAGACCCATTTTCAATAACGATAAAAACTTTAAGACCCACTGCTTGCGTAACATCCGCCAATCCGCAAGAGGATTATTATAGATCCACGCAACTTGAGAGTTGTTGCACCATCGCATAAGATCCTCCAAGTGATGGAAAACGTGCATTTCTGCTAAGGAAGACACGAATTTGTGCCATATTTATCTACAAGAAGCTTGTGAAGAAGTGAATTCCTATCATGGAGATAGTTCCAAGCTAACCAAGCCCTTAAAGTTCCTTTCCAAAGTCTGGAAGCATGACAATCAAGCCCCCCATGTTGGGTTGGCACATAGTGTAGAGACGGTTAGTTGCTACCTTTATGCCAAAGAAATTACCTACATTTCCTCTAAATATCCTCTAAGATGCTAACTGAAACCTCGGTATGGGTAATAAGATAAGTCGACATCGCAGGGAGAGATGATCTGATAAGAGTGACACGTCTCGCTAAAGAAAGGTGATTCATCCCCCAAGCATTAATTCTCGCAGTAGTCTTATGGATTATAACATTGAAATCAGATTTCTTTAACCTCTGTAAAACCAACTTGAGCTAAAGATATTCCAATTAATTCACTTAAGAGAATTTAAGGAATCTTGAAATTCTCCTTTTAAGCCAATTGTGTGTGGCTTTACTAAAAAGGACAACAAATTTAGAAGTATTGATATGTTGCCCGGTCCACTGACAAATAATCATTCAAAATATCAATAAGAAGCTTTGTTGTGCGCATGTTAGCCTCGGCAAAAAGAATGATATCATTTGCATAAAGCAAATGTGACGGAGGAGTCGCTCCGAAAGCAAGTCTAATGACAATATGGCTAGCCCAACGATGAAAAGCCATATAATGGAGTTCCGAGAAAATAAAAAAAGATAAGAGGATAATGGACATCCTTGTCGAAGTCCACAACTTGCCTCGATCCAAGGATATTAATGGTCATTAATCATAAGAGTGAACCGGGGACTTGTAACACAAGACATAATCCAGTTCCCAAAACTTTCCGGGCAACCCTAAGCTTCAAGCACCAAATGGAGAGTTGTCCAATTCGTCTTACATAGGCCTACTCCATATCTATCTTAATATCCATAAGCCCATATTTGGTTGTAGAGTGATTCAATTTATTAATGATCGCCTAGGCAATAAGACAATGATTAGAGATGGAGTGATTCACGTTGAAAGTATCTTGTTTCGCTGAAATGAAAGAAGGCAATGCCTCTTTAAGCCCGTTGATGAGAATAATGACAGCTACTTTATAAATAGTTGTACAAAGACCGATGGGTCTAAAAAATTTTACCAATTCAGCTTGCTCCGTCTTTCGGGAGGAGGATAATAATAGATTCCTTACGATGGGCGGGCATATTAGAAGTTAAGAAAAAGTTGTGGATAGCATCAAGGACCTCTTTATCGAAAATAAGCCACAAAAACTTATAGATATAAGTGGTAATCCCATCAAGACTCGGTGCCTGATTAGGTCCCACATTTCTAATGGCACTCCAAATTTCCTCATTGGTGACCACCTCCGTCAACCGGGTCGAGAAATTGGAAATATAGCTGGAAGAATTGGAAAATTCAGGCCATCCCTCAGTGCAAATATCAGTTTTTTGCCATTTGGATTTAAAAAATTCAAAATAAAGAATTTAGAATTTGATCTTGCTCCTCGGTAAAGACTCCATCCTCCAGCTTGATAAGGTTAATGCGATTATTCTTGTACCTAGAATTTATTTTCTTTCCTCGAAATATATTTCATTAATTGTATTTCACTATTTCCATTATTAGATATTTCTTTTTTTTTTTTTTTGCTTTTTCTTATTTTGTTTCATTTCACTGTTATATGTGTGGCAAAATGTAATATATAGATTAGAAGAAAAACTAAAATTTGTTCGGATTTTAACATTACTCATACGTCAACCTTCTCAGACATGTTCTTTCACAATATTACCAAAAGAAGGAAACTCTAGAACTGTATTAGCTCTCAGAATTTTGAATGTGTTTCCTGATGTTACAAATGGGATGAATCTCTCCTTCTTATAAGCTCAAAGGCATTTCCCTCTAACTACAAGAATGCTCTACATAACCCTAGAAATTTCTAAACTTGGAGCTTTTTTGCAATACTCTAGAAACTCTATACACATGAGAGCTATATGCACATTCCTAAAATACTCTACACAATTCTAAAGTTCACCATGACCTTCAAAAACAATATCATGTTTTGGAGACTATTTAACCACATGGTAGCTAGAGAAATCATATAACTTAGCCATGATTTTGTTGTCTATGACATTTGCCTCACCTTTTAATGTCTTAAAACAAGGTGATCCATTAAAGTGTTAGCAATGGTGCTTATTTTATTTTTGAGTGATATGTGAAGCCGTGAGAAATTGCCTTGCCTCACCTAGCTCACTCCAATCACCTATTAAAAAACCCAACAAATCTTTAGCAATATTGTTCAGAAACAAAGAAGTCAATGCTAGCAAAAGTTGAGCATGAAAAAAAAAAGATGCCAAGTTAAATGTGTGGCAAAACTATGAAGCATAATTTTAGAAATAAATATATTAAAGAAATGATAAATTCCATTTATTGAAAATAAAATAATAAAAATAGACTTAAATGGTTTGGTTAGATACAACAAAGGATACAAGTTGCATCAATATGGCAAATAGATAAAAAAAAAATTTGAAAGGATTAAGATTAGGGAAAAAAAAAGAGTGCAATGTAAATAACAATGATAGAAAGTGTGCAAAAAAAAACTGAACAAAATTAGTGAAAAAATAGACTTCAATGGTTGAGCATGTTCAATAGATTGTACAAGTTGCATTAATATGACATACTTAAAGTCAATGGATTAAAAAGAAAATTGGATAAAATAAAAAATAATATGGATATACGTATGCAACAAAGATTTCAACAACTTAACACCTAAAGTGGCACAGAATATGCATGAATGGATCTGTACAATATACAAACGTGGACTCAAATAATTACAACAAAGTTAATAATAGTGATTATACAAAGGAAAAATGTGAATATGCTTATAATAGATTGAAATTTATACAAATTGTTTAAAGAGATCAGCACAAGGCAAACGGGCTAAGTTCAAGCCAGATCAAATTGAGTTAGCGTTTAGAGTTTTTCTGGAGAACAACTTGTGTTGTAATAAAGAAGAGGATTCAGATTTGAACCAAGGCTTTATTTAAGTAGAATCAAGTCAACCTGATAAAATAATAGATGGCATTTTACATTGTGTTGAGTCCATTGAATATAATATGACCCAAACTCGACATAAAATGATGTATGATCAAGTTTAATAACTTACAGACTTAGGCCATAAATATTACTCAGATTCATTACCTCATCAGACAAGTCATGTCAGGTTAAGTGAGTTGGCCAACCTGTGCATAGGACTGGCATCTCCATCACATGTTCACACCAGGTATAGTGTCTAAGAAGTCTTAAAACTGTTCTACAGAAGTTTAAAAATGAGGAACTCCAAGTAGAATACATTGCCTTAGAGTGCCATATCCTTAATATATCTAACACAAAGCCATAATGTTCTGTAAGTATTAGTGTAGCATAAGTACAGATGGTTTTCAATATCCCTGATAAGATAAGGAGCTTCTATTTCGTAAGGTGTTAGGGATTAGAGGGCATTGGCCTGGCACGATGAAATTTTTCATGCCATGAAAATAAATAAATTCTTAAAAATATATATATAATGATTCACTTAATCATAACAAAAAGTACAAAAACACAAACCATAGGCTTCCCCCATAGTGGGACTTTCAACCACATAAGCTTCACATTTTAGGATACAGATATGAAGTTCATGAAAATAAAACAAAATCTATTACAAAAAAAAAAAGAACTAATTCAGCATCAAGAGTTCACAATGCACAAAGAAGCAATCGACAGAAAGAATCACAAACAAACCAAACTATTATCATTTCCGTTAATATAAGCAATCAGACAAGGTTAAACATTTTCACAAAGTTTCATATATGCCAAAAACATCAATAACATAACATGCAACATATTAATGAATCCAAAAATCAATAATAAAATGTTAAAGTGACCTCCATATTTAAAAAAAGCCAATCTAAGAAACATCACATTTGAAGAGAACTAACATAGATAAACCTCTGTAAGGAAAGAAAAATTATAGTAGAAATAACTTCAGATAAATTAATTAAGAGACATAAAACAACCACCATGTCCAGCTAACCAGAATCCTAACTTCGAAATGCATACATATATCACTAATTAAATAAAATCAAGTTCAACAACCTAAAACAACAGTTTCAGCAACGGGCTGCATGTTTATATGCACAGCAAAAAGAACCTTCCCACGGTGAAGATGAATCCTACCATATCTGATAAGCATTTTACATCTTTTACCTGATTGTCACAAACTTGTTAGTGCCATGCTTGGCCCAGAAAAGCTTCAAGTCAATCGGGCTACTAAAATCTTGACCTTCCCCAGCTAGTTTCTCCAACACCTTCTTGAAGGCACCTTGACTCATCTTCCTCCCTGCAATGCGAGCTCCTCTCCTCTTCGTGCTCATTGGCAATGGATATATTGAAATGATTGTGGTGCAACAAGCCGACTGCCACCCACCGGCACCCCATCTATAGCACTGCTGCGGGCGTCCAGTGCAGGTACAGACAGGTGCAGGCATCCCAGATAAATCTAGATCAATTCCATTAATCACCATATCCATTGTCTTCTTAGCAGACCTCCCTCTCCCAAAAGGATTGGAAGACTCTTCCTTCGGAGTAGCAGCCTTCTTAGCCTTTTTAGGTTTTGAAACCTTGGAAGAGCGCCCCTGACCCTTTGACCTCTTATTCAAACACGCTGCCTCTTGTTGAGGAGCACTTGGCTCCTCAATGGCCGGGATCCTCTCCTCCTTCATGGGCACTTCAACCTGCTGCAGCATCTGCAGGGTATGCACAGCGGTTCCAGGCACAGTAGCGGCAGCGGTTTCTGGTAAAAGAGCTCCATAACTGTGAGATGGTTCCTGATGGCTTCCATGGAAAACATGCAGCAACTTACTGTTGTCTCTGTTATTATGATACCAAATGTTCCTTGCAAAACCCATCGGCATGGCGGACGGCCCCGTCACTTCACAGTCGCGCTGGAGATAACCGCCACCGCTCCCCATTCCGGAGAAGAAAGGCTTGGTGTCGCGTTCCCCAACACTGGGCATGAGTTGCAGACCTAGATTTCCTTTCAAAGGCGGAGCCCGGTAAAAACCTCCCCAGTTTTGAATCCCCAGCGTTCCATCGTCATCCATCTTAGATCCTTCCGTTAGCAAACAGTAACAGAGAAAGAAACACGATCGAAATGGTTGATCAAAATCTGATCTCCGATAACTGACCTGATCTATCTTGCAACAACATTGCCATTACCAGCTGTCGAATCGAAACAAAGAGCAAGAAGTAAAGATAACAGATGAAAGAATAAGGGTAGAGAAATGGGGCGCGCTTACCCGAAGGAGCTTTCTCTTCTCTCTAGGGTTCTTCACCGCGGCTCGAGGAGGACGAAGGGCAACTCTGGCGAACGAATTTGTATCGAAACTATAAAAAATATTGCAATGTTTGGGAATTAAATGACGCTAATAAGTTCGTTATGACTTCGAAAACTGCTGGTTTCAAGGCGTTTAGCAAATTTAGCATTTAAAAATATATACGTTGTTTTGATTAAAAAAGTAATAATAAGAGGGAATAAATATTATGGATAAGTTTGGGGGAGCACCAAAAATGTTTTGCATGAATTGTTGTGAATATTGATATGTGATTAAAATAGATTATCTGAAAGAGTATGGACCATGATTCAATCAAATCTTGAGGTGCATGTTGCAAAATAAAAATTTTTGCATGATTGATTATGCAATTATTTGAATTTATTTTTAGCAAATATATAATTAAAATGAATATATAAATGAACTTAATTTAATCATGCAAAAAATTTATGATGAGTTAGATATTGATATTCTGGCAATAAATTTTTATTGTTTGGGCATGAATCTCATAGGATTGTACTGATCTAGACACAAAAATTTTAAAGTAATGTTCAAACTTTTATTAAATGACATCTAGAGCTCTGATTTCAGTAAATTTATAGTTAAATTTATTGATTCGATTAGACAGACCAAACAAGACAAAATTGACTTAATCGGAATTGAATCAAGTCCTTCGTCCATTTTTTTGAAGCTTTTTGGCCATTATTACGAGATCAAATAAATATTAAAATGAGTTCAATATTGCTCAAGTCTAACATCTTTAAGGCACTCAAATGTCCATCAAATACCGTTCGATTAAGAGGATCTCTCCTGACTCTTTGATCAAGAGTGTTTTAGATTTCTACATTATTTGTAATTTGGACTCTATAAATAGAGCACTAAACCTCTAATGAAAAGGGACCTAAACTTTGGGGCAAGAGCAAGTTTAGAGATTACAAAAGATGGAGCTAAAACCCTGTATCATTTGCATTGTAGATCCGACCAACTCTGCTCGTTGCCATCGCCTCAGGCCGCCTTTGCCATTGCCATTTCCGGTCGTTGTCGTCGCTTCTTCAGTTCGTTGCTTCTTCTGGTCGCCGCCACCTCAGTTCGTTGCTTCTTCTGGTCGCCGCCACCTCAGTTCGTCGTTTCTTCTGGTCGCCGTCATGTCTGACTACCGCCCTATCGGGTTGTTGCTTCTTCCAGTCACATACTCACAATCACTTTCGTCTGCCGTCGTCGCCACTTCTTCCATTGACGCCGCATTCTGATGTCGCCTCAAGACGTCCCTTCTTCTTGTGTCGCTTCAAGCCACCTCCGCTTCCGATCGCAGCCACTTCCGGCACGCAACAGATATGGATTAAGCACTTAAAAGTATAGTTTAAAATTTTATGAAATTATTTGTCTAAATTGTATCAGTTTGTGGTTAAAAAAAATAAAATAAAATTGAATGAGTCTAATTTTTCTAATTTTAAAACCAGTCAGATATT
>NEWO01000004.1:4483170-4514508 GCA_003013225.1 Phalaenopsis aphrodite
ATATATATATATATATATATATATATATATATATATATATATATATATATATATATATATATATATATATATATATATATATAAAGTATGTATATCATATTTTTAAATGTTGCATGTTTCTAATATTTTGAAAAAAAAGACATAAAGCTAATTTTAAAATAAAAATAATAAAAATAAACAACAACACCCATAATAATAGTAATTGTGTTGTTGAAATTATCAAAGAAAAATTCATTTTTCATATTCTCTTTATTTTATTTCACTTTGGTGTTGGCATATTTCATTTTTAACAAGAAAAATATTATTCTACAAAAAATTATACATTTGACACTTAAATTTTAGTTCCAATGTATATGTCCACCTTATTTATGCAAGAAAATGTGTTTCTCCTAATTAAAAAACATAATTTTATTTGATATGTAAATATATAAGAGTTGAGTGGTATACATGTAAATGATCCAAAAAGAAAGGATAAAGTCAAACAATTGTCAGAAATCATTGGACCCACTTCTTCCTTTAATAAGAAAAATGTAGAATATGTCATTTGGGAATGGATTTTCATAATTTTTTTTTTGTGCCGGGTAGGAAAAATTTTTAGAGTGAGGACTCAGCTCAGCATGCACGCACGCACGCAGACTCTAATAATATGTCAGCACGTGTGCTACATTAGTCTCATCTCATAAGAACCGCGCAATGAATCGCTCCAATAACTTCCGCGGTTCCACTTCAATAACCCCCGCAAAATAATTCCAATAATCGCTTCAATAACACCGCAATAACTCATCCAATAACTGCTTAAAAAATTGAAGTGTTATTGCAACGTTATTTGAGACTTATTGGAATTGTTCTGCGGGGGTTATTGAAGTGAAACCACAGAAGTTACTCGAGCGGTTCACAACGAGGTGTTTATGAGATGGGTCCGGTGTAGGACATGTGACGACATATTACTGGAGTCTGTCTGCAGAGCTATTTTCGCACTCCGTATGAAAAAAATTCTAGAGAGCTTGAGGCTTAAGAAATAGATTGGAACTTTGAGAAGGACCTGAAGTCAAACACCACTCTTGCCAACGTCGATTGTTGCCAGCCGACATTGACCACCGCTGACCGTCATCGATCATCGCACACTACTGTTGATCACCGTCGGCCATTGTCGACCACCACCAGTCGACCTCTATTGATCACCATTTGTTGTCACCAAATTCTTACTACAAATTCATTCACACGTCGACGTTGTAATTCAGAAGATTTCGTAATAATTTTCTGTTTGTGAGGGATAAGAAGTCTATGTATTCATCAACTTATAGTGAATTTTTACAGCTAAATCAGATCTCATGTTTTTTTCCTTTACAAGTTTTCCACATAAAAACTTCTGATGTCACTACCGATTATTTACTTTTATTTGAGCGTGTCTTAAATTCTCATGCAACGTTAAGACGGTAATCCATTACTCAACCACACACATCAATATATATATATATATAGTATTGATGCTTTTTGCTCTCACATTATTGCATTACTAATATAAAAATCAAAGACTATTTAACAAATTAAGCATAAAGTCCAACAAACCTTTACATCAAAACTATTGAATTTGAAAAGCTTAAAAATACATTTTATAAATACATATAGAATTAATAAGACTAAAACTTTAATCTCATCAGAAATGCTGCATTAAAACGCTATCTTAAACTAAACAAATGATCAACATAAAGTACGTCCCAAATCTTAACATTTTCTTACAAAAATATCATAATATTATTTTAACCCCAAACTCAAATCTATCAGGACTTCTCATTTTTTTAATTTCTTCATCCCCACAAAAAACGCAAGCAAATACAGTAATCATACCCTTAACTGCCCACCAGCCTATATAAGCTTCCACACGTCCAAACATTAATGAATCCAAATCTCATAAACAGCTCAAAAAACCAGCTCATCAATCAACAATGGAAGAACTGAGATCCGGCCGGAAACTCTACGGCGAGTGCATGCGAAACCACGCCGCTGCTCTCGGCGCCTACGCGTCCGATGGCTGCGGCGAGTTCTCCGCCGACGAGGGTTCAATCTCCGCCACCCATTTCTGCTCCGCATGCGGCTGTCACCGCAACTTCCATCGCAAGCTCCTCGATGTCTCTGGTTACTCCTCTTACTATCCGTCGGAAACCGCCGCCATGGCTGTTTCGGATAACCGCTCCGACGGCCGGCGGAGGTTCAGGACTAAGTTCACCGGCGAACAGAAGGCTCAAATGAGGAGCTTTGCGGATAGGCTGGGGTGGCGAATGCCGAGGAGGTCGGATGCGGAGGAGGAGATAGAGGTTGAGAAATTTTGTGCGGAGATTGGAGTTAGTCGTCATGTGTTTAGGGTGTGGATGCATAATCACAAAGGTAATGGGGTTGCGGGTGGTGGAGGAGGGGTGGCGCCGGCGAACTCTTCATCGGCGACGAATAATTCGGATGGGGATGTGGTTGGGTGCAGCGGAGGAGGAGGAGGTGGTGGTGTTGGCGGCGGCGGTGGGGAAAGTGAGGAGCTTGGGGGAGATGGGAAGAGTGGTACATCTATGTGAGTGGGGGGGTGGTGGTGGATGTGATTCATGGGTGAGTTATTTTTTCCGGAAATTTACATATATAAGGTCTCATTCTTATGCATTTAATTATCTCATGCTCAAATTTTAATTTTTACTAGCTAAGCATTTTTTCTTATGGATGAAAAGATGTATGAAAAGGCAGATTACAGAACCATTTTCATAGGTATTTTCGATGTATAAATTAAAATTTAGGCGTAAGATAAGTAAATGCATAAGAATTGGGAGCTATGTCTGCAAATTTCTTCTTCTTCTTTTTTTTTTTTTTTTTGAGATTTTATATTTCTATTTTTACTATGATGTCTGATTAATGGTTATGATATTGCTCTTTTATGATGTTTGAAGAAGAGAGTATGGTGGGAATAATATATATATATATATATATATATATATATATATATATATATATATATATATATATATATATATAATTTTTATGTTAATGAGAATATCTTTATTTTTAATTTTCTCTATAGAGATGAACAAATGGGGGAGTAAATATCATTTAAAAATAGTAAATGATTTGAACATTTAAATGTAGTTATCATATAGTTAAAGTGCCACAATAAACTTAATCATATAATAATTTGGTATTTTTCGACTTCCTAATGTTTGATATAATGTAATATTGATCTCATGATTGATATTGTATTGCAACACCATTCTTCAAAGAATAATAGAAAATGTGTTCATAAAAAATCAAATTTGAATGGTAAAATTAAGGAAAAAAAAAGGAACAACTTAATATAATATAAAATTAAATTGGTTAAATATATTTATGAAATCAATGCAAAAAACAAAGTCATATATATGCTAATTTAAATTAGCCATCATTATTTACAAAACAATCATTTTCTTTATTTGCAAAATTATAAAACTATCATTATATATTTTTGATGTAAAAGAATTTAAATTATATTTGATGAAAACATTTTGCATGGGTAGACGTAGAATGACAAATAAGAACCATAAAATTGCACATACATCCCAATTAATTTATATGTATTTACATATCTAACAACTTAACATTGCATTTTTTTATATATACAGCTCAAATATTTGATACCACATACAAAAATATTTCTATTTTAAATTTTATAAGGTGAAATTCAGATTTACATGCATAAGTAATATGTCATATATGAAAAAATTGAAGTTTAGGCATTAGATGTATAAATTACATAAGAGTTGAGTGGTATGTACCGAGAGTTTTATTTTAGAGCAAAACAGTTTCTATTGGATACACCATCAATGAAATTTTCATCATACGACATGGAGCTCGAGTCGTGATACGAATCTCAAGATAATTTTGAACAATGAACATTCAAACTTGAATTAAAAATCATATGAAACTCCGATTTCAACAAACTTACAGTAGATCTCACTGAGTTGATGAAAAGAACACGATGATACCAAAAATCGGTCCAATACAAGTCAAATCATGTCTATTTTCTAAATCGGTCCAATACAAGTCAAATCATGCCCATTTCAAACCAATAAACTATTTTTGGAATCTTTTTATGCCCAATTAGAAAGTTAAATAAATTCTAAATCTTACAACCTTATAGTCAAATTGAGCGTCTTGGCGAGGTGAATCCAATGAGCACAAGATTAATCAATTCTGATACCATTAAGACACTCAAATGTCAATAGAACACTGTTGATCGAGGGGATTGTCGATGTCCCTGAGTCGTACGATGGAGTACTTCACATTATTTCCTATTTACCGAAAGCTCTCTTATTGGAGTATATAAATAAAGCCCTACCCCTTTCTTGGGAGTGGACTTGGACGTTGAACCGGAGAAAGGCCAGAGCCTGGAGGAGAAGGAGTTGAACCCTCGTGTTCTACACTGAAGGTCCTATGAAAGCCGCTCGGTTCTAGCAGCTGACTACCATTAATCATTGCACGTCTGCCGCTGTGGACCACCATTGGTCACCACCCGTTCCATGCAACGAAATTCCTTGCAGAGTCAAAACACATGTTACTGAGTCCCAACACACGTTGTGAAATAGTGAAGCACCCGGTCGAGCATTGCCCTATACACCATGCAACGATGCACCTTAAAGAAAGTGTATTGAAATTTTAGCGACTATTCCCAATTGCAATCACTCCAGGTCATTGCACAACAAACATTGTACTTTGAAGAACTGTGTAGTTCTTTCTTGATTATGGGACAAGAACCTGCATGTGTCATCACCAATTTATAATGAATTATTTTGGCTGTGTCAAACCATGTGGTTGTTTCCACGTAAAAAAATATGTTGTTTCTACCAATCACTTTTATTATCTCAGTGTGTTGGATTCTTGTGATACTAATACGATAATTCATTACTCTAACGCCGCAAATTTCCTAACACACATCACAATTATATATAGAATTGATTCTGACTGTATTTGAGAATAAATTTCTTATATTATACAACATTTCTTAGGATTATTTTTTAGTCTAAGGGGAACAAGTGCAACCTCCAAGTGCTTCTTTATTCTTCCTCTATTACTTAATTTCACGTAATACTTAATAGACATGCTAATTACTTGTTAGATCTTACGTAATACTTAATAGAAATGCTAATCACTTGTTAGATCTTGTAGAATTGCTTTTAAAGAACATATATATATATATTTCTATAGGGCTCGAGTTTTATAATGTTATTGGTTTATATAGTAGCCTTTCTGTTAAATAAAGTTTTAATCTAGCAGAAAAAAATCTGTATATTTAAGCAAATATTTTTATTATTAAACATAAACAATTTTCACTTTTTTTTTTTTGTCAAAATGAGTATAATTCTCCAAACAATATATGTAATGTTTAGTGAATAATAAAATTAAAGTTTAATCCACCCATCTAGCTATCTACTTAATATTTTCATCATATTTATACCTATAATAATATGCTTTACTTTCAGAACACATACGATAAAAAATGATATTTCAACTCAACTAAGAAAATGAGGCATCAAATTTAATATTTGTTGAATCCTGAATTGTCTTTTGTGAACACGCTCTGAGAGTTTAGGATCAAGTGAATGAATAGAAAAAAAAAGAGAATAGTCAGATAGTAGTTTTCTGTAGCGAGAGTCGGTAAAAAGTTCATTTGTTTATATTTTTGTCTCTTATTTATAGGAACATGTTTTTTACAATTACAGAAACGAGAGAGTAGTTATGGAAACCGCTCTTCATATTATTGATGCTTTACTTAATCGTTTGAATTTCATACTATATAGATAGTTCAATTTTGAATTTTAACATTACAGTAACTTGCCAGTCAACTTGCTCGAATTCGATCTACTGAGGTGACCAATTGAGCGACGACCGCGTCATGGGTTGGTCTACCGAGCTGACAGGTCGAATGTCTATCTCGTCTGTCGTGGTAAAGGCGGGTCAACCGATTAGCCGTGATCAAGGATTCTCGCCAGTGCCCCGTTCGATCAGGACTATCAGCATGATATGTCGTTCGAATTTCTCGCCATGGTGTGTTGGTTGATTCTTGACCACACGATTCGTAGTAGAGCGGTAGGACGTCTTGATTGTCTGGGCCATTTGAACGCTTTGAATTCGTGTTGACACTTGCGGTGTATATGATATTTTATCCATTTTTAACAAGTTATTAAACAAAAAACAAATATTCATGTTCATCGGGAATGCACCAACATGAATCTCAAGGAGAACCAATGGTACAAGAGACAAAAAAAAGTACAAAGAGCGCTTACCGATAGAAAACTATGAGGCTCATTTATCTAACCAGACGTATAAGTTCGAGCCAATGCCACAACCAAAACTGATTGGATGCAACTATCCAAGCCAGAGTCTATAAGGCAAAAGACATCCAAATAGTCCGAGTTGAAACTCGAGGGGAGATTTAGCTCCTCAATATTGTAAATTATCCCACGGACACTCTAGAGACTTTTTATCTGGAATCGAGAGGAAAGCATGTCATAAGGAGTCCAAATCATCCCTCCGGTTCTCATTGCTGGGGAGTGAGCTACCTATCGGTTTATGGTGATTAACTATTTGCCCAATAGTCTAGCATTGCATAACCAACATATCTCCTCACCAGGAATCGATGGTCAACAATCAAACTAGTTCATGTGATCGGCAAAGCCAAATCAATCGAGCCAATACTATCAACACGAATTTAATTGAGGGCCAACAGTCAACCTTGACTCAATATAGCTTATTGAACCAAGCCTCATCGAGCTCAATTCATCGAAATAAAAAGTAGCCGAGCCATAGGCCCATATATGTAAACCACCTAAAATATTCTGTAACACCCTATTAAAGTACGAGAAAACATGTAACGTCACATATTATACCATCTTCACTCTAAATAGAGGGTCATTTTACGAGAAAATGGGCTAATGAAAAACTCATTTTAAAGTTCATTACTCTAAACTTCTCTCTCTCTTTCCATTTCTTTCTATTGTAGTACGTACACTGTAACTCTTGAGAGTTGTAATTCAAACATGTTGATTTATAAGAAAATCAGCTTTAAATCTTCTTCAGATGGAATAATAAATAAATATAACTAAATCTGAATCAAAAAAATAAAGAAAAAAAGTGCAGCAGGTAGTTGACTTCGTCACGAACCCTACGGAGTCAAAGTCCATGTTCATTGTTCCGATTGGTTCACTGTATCCTTATATATATATGAGTTCTGTTTGAATGGATATATACGGGGTTCCGTGCATCAACTCCACGTATGGCTAAGTGCATATTTTCTAAAGCAGAATCATGTTTGAATGTTCTGCTTTACACTTCAGCCCGAGCTCAGTGATACAACAATGGCGTCACTCGTACTGCTGCAGGTGCAGTGAGAGTACGGGTTTGACCTTTTTTATTACTACATACTTTTAATTTATTATTTTTTTAATTTTTTATTTACATTTGAGGGATTAAATACACGCTATAAAATAAAGAAGTAGAACTAAAACATATCTTATCTAATTTAAAAAAAATACATATTTATAATTTTCATCATAATTTTTTAAAATTATTTTGTCTATCATAATTTTAAAATAAACTTTATTAAAAACTACAATCACGTGGAATGTACTCTAAGATGCTTGACCCAATTGGAGATCAGTAAGTGGCAAGGCATTCAACACAATGAAAACCCTTGTCTGCAATTAGAGGCAAAAAGGTTGAGAATACAGATGAAATCTTTTTGCCAAGCTAGCATTTGCAGTATCTCGAATAAGTAAGACACCTTGATTGTACTGAATTTCTGGTTATTGCTCATTATGTGCAGTTCAGTACCAATAATTTGGTTTGAATCCCTTGCGGTAAATGTCCAATTTAACTTTTCCGGGTCGTTGATAAGCTTGATTTTTGTGTTACGCAAAGGGAAATCAGAACTTATCCTCCGAATGATAAATAGACAGTTGTGATGCAACCTGTACGAATTCCTCACAATAATCAAAAACTCATCCACAAGTCCTTTTTGTCCAAAATATAATCTATTATACATTCAAGCCCTCAAATTATGAATATCCATCTACAACATAAATGTAGTTTTAAAGATCAGTAAAACTATTACACAAAATAAAAATGAAGACTTGGGCGATATAAATACAGAAATTTCAGTTTAGGTGAATAAAAATTTAAGTTCAGATCTGTATGTCCATGTCCCTATCTCTTATAACCATCTTCTTTCATGTTAAGAGAATAAGTCCTATAATCCTTTCCTTTTATCACATAAGAGTATGGAGATTATTTTTTTCCACCTCATGCTTATTGGAAAAAAACAATAATATTAGGCTAGGCTGACTATCTTCTTAACTAAATAGGCTACAATTCTAATAACTAAGACACAAATCCATGAAACCTTTATTAAGTTTTCCACCTTCCCTAAATTCCTTTCCTACAACAATAACAACAAGCCTTTATCTCACACTAAGTGGGGTTGGCTAAATGAATCATTTTTCTCTATTGTGTCCTATTGAGTGTCATGCATTCATTATTCTACTATATTAAGATCATTTGTATGCAACATGGATAAGTCTTTTAGGATTGCCTCTACCTTTCTTAACATAAGTAAAATTTGAAACATCTCTTCTCTTAATTTCACATTCTCTTGAAGTGGTATATTTTTTATTTCACTCTTTATCTATATAAAGGGGCCTTTGTTGTAAATAGTATGTGCAAGTTCATAGAAGCTAAAGATTTTAAGAAGTCTAAGCGTGTCAGAAGCTCCGCCATATTGGAGAGCAGTCTGTAAGTCTTCTGCATTTCTTTTTAATAATATTGTTATTTTGATATAAGAGCATTGAAATAATTTAAAAACTACCTACTTTCAATATTAGCAAAACAATAAATAAAAAATTATTTTTGATTAAACATCAGTGAACAAAACATCCTCCGCATAATAAAAAAATAATCTCTGCATTCATGCTTGACATATATCTAATATTGAATGGAATACTTACTCTCTGAATATTACACAATGTACATAATATTGAATAGCTATATTTACGTAATTATGGTGCAACACCCACTGAACAACCTAAATCGAAAGCTCTTTATTAAATCAATGAAATGAATGCAAGTTATTTCATAGTTTAATCTACAATAAAATTAGGAACAAAAATATCTTTCAAGTTTCAAATGGAGCACTGCAAGTTATACAACATATCAAGACTAAATCTTCAACAAGAAATTTACATGTTTTCTCTTTATATTCCTTTCTAGATCATAAGATAACGACATACTTGCAGCAATCCATGCTCTTCTAGCTCACACAAATAAGAAGAAAGAAGAGCGAAGAAGATGAAACTGAGCAACAGTCTCTGATCATACCTATCACCGCTCTTTCTTTGGTGGTTGCGCCCACATAAATTTAATTGGATGTGACGTGATCTGCTATCAACTGTTATCCACACATACTTATAAACTGCGTAATATTTTCTATCTTCGAGATATGCCATCAATAAATTTCTATCATCCGACAAGAATCTCGAGGAAAAACACGGATCTCAATACAATCTGTTGTGCAAATAATATTTAAGCTTTGACTAAGAGTCAACTAGGGCTTCACTTTCAGTCAACTTATTGTTAAACTGATCGGTTTAACGAGATGGACCAATGATTCCAAAAATGGACCAATCCGAGCCAAATCAAGCATCAAACAAGCCATTAAACTATTTTGGGAAGCTTTCAGAACATTTGGAATGTCAAAAAGATGTCGAATACGACAAGTTTTTAGTTAAATCGAGCGTCTCGATAAGAAGAATCCAACAAGCTCAAGATCGCTCAATTCTGACATCGTTAAGACACTCAAATGTTCACCAAACGTTGTTAGATCAAATTATTCTTTTTTTTTTTTCTGATTTAAATTTTTTATATTCATTCATTAATTACACCCATAACCCCATAACATAAATAGAGCCACATCCCTCTTATGGGGGGGGGGGGGGGGGGCGCTTGGGATTGAGGAAGAACTTGAAGCTTTCAGAAGGAGTTGAAGTCTAGTATCACTTTTGCCTCTGTCGACTACCGTTGACTGCCGTCGACCACCATCTGATGTCTATTGCTGATCATCATTGTTCACCGCCCTGCCCGTGAAATAAGGGGAACCTGTAATCATCACCTTATATTGAATTTTTACAACTGGGTCGGACCCCGTGTTTTTTCTTTTACTGTGTTTCACACGTAAAAATTTTTGATATCTCTACTATTTATTTTTATTCATCTTAGTGCGTGTTGAATTCTCCTTCAACGCTAATACAATAATCTATTACTCTACAACCGTGAATTTTCTAGCACACATCAGTTTGACGTCGTATGTGAAAAAATGTATTCTCATCACTAAAGTACTTACGAAACTTGTTACAAGGCCACTAGACTCAAAACTTGCAACAACAGAGCATCCAACTCCGACACCTATCATTCATGAAGGCGGTCACAGAGCCAAAGGCATCAGACCTCTACGTCCTACTACTTTGGAAGACATTAACTTGTTGACGAAGGTGTCTTGGGTCATTCTATGTAAGAAAGAGTACATAGTATGGAGGAGATTCAACTTGAGATCCTTCATCTCCTATGCGAGGAGCGACAACCGCACCATGAAGGAGCTTACTTACCACCAGTTTAACATTCAACAAGAAATACCCAATGCATTAGGTTCTCTCTTAATGATGAAACCATTCCCCTGCTGAGATGGGATGCTGATCTTCTCAACATTACAAGTTCCACTCATTCGTTTCATACAACTCACCTGACACCACTGCACCTAATGTCGCTTATGCTGATGTCATCAGTGATGAACCGCGATGCTTGGTTCAAGAATATTTTCCTTTGGAGAATAGGAATCATTTCCTTACTTGACGTAACTTTCAAGAATCCTATCCTTTGGTAGAGACGGTTCTCTGACATCATCTCTCAGCGGGCTTCAAACTCTTGAATATCGATGCCTCTGATGGGCCTCTCTATCAAGTGTTCTTTACTAGCATGTGGACTATTATCAAACCATCAAACACATTCACCGTATCTCTGATGCGCTTCTCTATCGAGTATTCTCTGTAACTCTTAATAGTTAAGCTTCCACATGGCTCTATTCTCTCCTTGGGACTCCATCAACGCCTTCAATAAGCTTGTTAGACTATTCTTAGATCATTTTATAGCAAAAAGAAGGATCACCTGGGTCACCACTTACAAGAATGAGGTAATGGAAACCATAAAATTGTCCGGGTTATCAGATGAGAAGTACAACTCTAAATTATCTTATTTGAGTAAAAAAATAACATATAAAATCATAATTTTATTTTAGCAAGAATTTTCATGTTACTTTAAAAAATTGTCATTCAGTGAAAATTTCTTATTATCTCATGAAAGGTTTTTTGTTTAGAAAGTCCTCTTAATAGAAAGTGACAGACAAGGTCTCCATCCTTACCCTTCGAAGTCAAGCCCAAGAAGCAAGACTCGATGGGAAGATACGATACTCTTAGAAGTCGAGTATAAGAGGAAAGACTCAACGAGAAACTACCACGCCCTTGGAAGTCAAGCCCAAATGGCAGGATTCAATGGGAAGATTTGGTACCCCTAGAAGTTGAGCCTAAGAGGCAAGACTTGATGGGAAGCTATCATGCCCATAGTATTCAAGCCCAAAAAGCAAGACTAGATGGGAAGATATGGTATCCCTGAAAGTCAAGCCCAAGAGGCAAGACTCAATGAGAAGCTACCATGCCCCTGGAAGTCAAGCTCAGAAGACAAGACTCGATGGGTAGCTACCATGCCCCTGGAAGAGGAGCCTAAAATTAACTTTCAAGGGGAAGCTAGTAGTGGATGGGATCCTTACTAGAAACACTCCACGAGAGTAAGTGGTTGACATGGTCTCCACTCAAAGACCTCAGAAGGATATAACCTCAGAAGACACATGTTCATTAAAGACCTAAGAAGACTAGAAGCCTCAGACGACACAAGTACATGAAAGACCTCATAAGGCTACAAGTCTCAAGAGGTACAAATACATCAAAGACCAAAAAAGGATACAAGCCTCGGGAGGCGCATGTACAACAAAGTCCTTAAAAGACTACGAGTATAAAAAAAAACACTAATGCATTGATAAGCCTTAAAATGTGGTGTTTTCTTTATACATTTTATGTTTATTTTTAATAATATTGTCCTTTAATGGAATGTATTTTGCATGTTTTTGGTTTCAAGTATAAGATATAAAGTTTTGTAAAAAAAGTGCGAAAAAGGAGCAAGGAGTTTATTTTTTAACTAGCTCCTAAGTGCTAGCTTCTGGCACATAGGCGCCAAAATACAGAGACTCCAGTGTCATGGCACTAAGATCTTACGCCTAGGCACTAGTCAGTTATTCGGGGCTTCTAGAAGGGTGGCGCCTAGGCGCTAAAATCATTTTTCTTCAATATGAATTGAATTTTAATGAATTTTGAAGAGACATTTGAAATGACTCTTGAGGGTTTCATAAGTTATCATAAAAGGAGTTAAGAGAAACCAAAAAAGAGAGTTCTTATAGAGGGGTTTTTTTTCCATGAATCTTTGGATGATAGTCTTTTAGTTTGGTGTTGTGTGTGTGAGTGTGTCTCTTGGAGTGAATTTGTAAGGAGATTTTGGAGAATACGTCAAAGAAACTTGAGATGATTTCTTTGGAAAAATTTTTAGGATAAATACTTTGTATTTTATTTGACTTTTGTTTATTGAACGATTTTCTTTTGCACTGCAACGAGAAAGAAGATTTCGTTGCTCGCTTGCTACGCAGAACGATGACAACTTTCTTCAGTACTGCAACACTAAAAAAGATCTCGTTACTCGGTTGCTACACAGAACGAGGACAACTTTCTTCTGCTCCTCGTTCAAGAAAGAAGGTCGTGTTGCTCACTTGCTACGCAGGTCAGAGACGACTTTCTTCATATCTTAAATTATGGATCACCTCCTATGCAGGAATTGGGACTTCACCTCTACCATCTCTTTCATGCCTATTTATAGGCTAAAAAATCATATATATTTATGACAAAAAATTAATTTCGGCCATTCTTATAAGAAAAAAGAGAAATCTCTTTCGTATTCCTTTTGCTAGCCTATCTAAATTCATGTTTGCTCCATTAAAATTCCCAACTGCCGAAATAGGCCATCCAAAGTTTGGGTTTACTCCATTCAAATTTCTAGCTGCCTGTTGAAATTGGGCCATTCAAATTTCCAATTCGACCGGTTTGCATTCCGGCCACCCAACTTCTTCTGGCGTTCCAAATTCTGGCAACGGGATTAAATAACATGGCAAAGCATGGTCGCCCCAAAAATCTTTTGAAGATACAGTGGTATATATATATATATATGTGAGTGTGTGTATTTATGTATGTGTGTATCTATGTATATATGTATATGTATTTGTATGTGTATCTATACAGCACACATTCTCGTAATATCTAATATCGTTCATATATGTCATATATATATACACCAATATGTTTGTATATTATTTAATTTTGTAGTTTTGCGTGGGTGTATGTATGTGTGTATAATTATAAAAATAAAGTTTACAAGATTTAGAAATTTTTGGACAATGAAGTTATTCTCACTTAATAATAGGGGTAATTGATACTTCATCAATAAATTCCTATCATCCAGCAGGAAGCTTTTGGAAGTTTTCTATACACATTTGAAATTTGTCCAATCCGAGCCAAAACAAGCCCCAATCAAGCCATTAAACGCTTTTGGAAGCTTTCTATACATATTTGGAAGGTTAAACGGATTTCAAATCCACCAAGTTTATAGCCGAATTGAGTGTCCCGATAAGATGAATCCAATGAGCTCAAGATAACTTAATCCTGACACTGTTAAGACACACAAATGTTCATCAAACATTGTAAGATCAAATGATGCTCTCCAGACCGTCTGATTAAAGTAGTTCATATTGTTGTATTAATTGCATCCAAGACTTTATAAATAGAGCCAATTACCTCTCATAAGGAAAGATAGCTTGAGAATTGAGGAAAAGCTTGAAGCTTTGAGAATGAGCTGAAGTACAACATCATTGTTGTCGTTGTCGACCACCGCCGACCATATTATACCACCACCTGCTGGTCGCCGTTTATCGCTTTCGGTCGCCATCCATTCCTTGTAACAAGTTCATCCGCACTTCGACATTGTAATTTGAGAGACTTTATAATAATTTCCCACCTGTAGGACAAGATGTCTCTGTAATCAATTATTTATAGTGAATTTTTACAACTAGGTCAGACACTCAGATTTCTCTTTAAACTTCTGGTCTCTCTACTAGATTGTTTCCTTTTATGTGAGTGTGTGTTGAATCTTTGTGCAACACTAAGATGATAGTCTATTACTCTACTGCTGCGAATCTTCTAGCACTCATCACTTCTTTTTCTCACTCTTAAACTCAAGTGCACACGAGCTAAGTTCTCTAGTTCTCTTCCTTATAAAGGAGAAGAAAGGAAAGTTCTACCCATATTTTTGTTATCTACTAATGTCTTTCTGTTCCATTTATTTTACAGATTTGCATATCTAGTAATGTGTGTTTGTTTGTGTAATGAAAACTATAATGGCAGTGGAAAAAAAAATCAATTATAAATTACCTTTTTCATTCTGATTACCAAACAAGTCACTTACAACTTTATTAACCATTAATAGACTGTTAGAGTAGCAATTTATAATTTTATCATCAACAAGAATGCAAAGAAAGAAACACCCTTCTTTGGCAAACCAAATCATGACGCCCTAAATTTATTCTCTCTCTCTCTCTCCCCCCCTCCCTCCAATAAATTATGTTTTTAGCAATGATTTTGGAAGCCTGCCACAGAAGTTTAAGATAAATACACATCTTAAGCTTTGATTTAAATTCATAGCCACCCTAGATTAAATACATCCTCTAAAACGCCAACCGCCTCGGCCTAATGGTCGGTGCTTTGTCTTTCAAGCAACAGTTCTTAGGTTCAAGGCCTTGCATGAACAGGCCTTGTGTTAGGATTTAGTGTGTGAAAAAAAAGAGCATCTTTTGATGATTTAGGCCCTATTTATTGAAGAAGCCTAAAATTTCCTCAAAATTTGTTGGTTATCACATTAGCTTAAAACAAAGTGAAGATTCTCAAGATGGTTGATTCAAGTGGCTTGAGAAAAAAAAAACTTTTGGAAATATATTTATTATTATAAGCATAATAGGTCTTCAATATTGTCTTTATTGAAAAAGCTGGCAATAGTAATATTTAGACTTTTCCTTTTAGCAATTGCATGCATCAAATCTAAAGTTTGGCTATTTATAAAGCTACCACTTTTCTATCTCTAATTTTAATACATTTCATTCAAACATTAAATTTAACATAAAAATCTAACTCATATTTTCTTACTTTTGCAAATTAATTCCCTACAATTTGATTGTTCAAGTGTGAATAAATGAATTTTATAATTAGAAAAAAATAGCACATATATTAAATTTATATACAAATAAGATTTCAAATGCTGTGTATAAATCCGCATATTTGTTGTAGTTCTATGCATTATAATAGCTAGTAACTTTACTATTCAAATCTATATAGTAATTTAATATTAAACTCCAAATTTCAACATTTAATATTAAAAAATATATATTTATTAATATAACAAGCATTAAAACAAGAAAAAAAAAATAAAGAAAACAAACTATTAAATTACATATAACAAAAGAGAAACAAAGAAAACAACCATATTGAATTCCTATGGAGAGCTAATTAAAATCACATTCTTCTCTCTCAAATACAAACACCCACACTCATACCAGCAAGCCCAGTACAATAAACTCCATTATCACACACGTATTTCACCCATATTAAAGTGGAAGATATAAAAAAGTCAAGGGCCAATATGAAATTTTAGACTCATGCAACATGCAATTGATATCAGAGTTAATTTTGACGTATTTGCGATCATCTCTTTTCCATTTCTCTATTTGCAACTAATTAAATAAAGTCTAAAGAAAAAAAAACAAGAGGGCTAAATTACACAACTATGAGCTAATTAATCATGCTCTGAGCTATGCCAATCTGGCCTTCCAAGTGTAAATTCCAAGCTAGGGTTTTCAAATTCCTTGAGCGACCTTGGTGAATCAGTTGGTGATGAAGTCACATTACACTGCACAGGGACAAGTTTGAGTTGAGCTAGAAAATGCAAAATTAATATGTGGATACTTGTGTAGTAAACAAAAGAAATGATTGTTATGCATTACATCAGCTTCAGATGAGAAGTTAGCTGGTCTAAGATCTTCCATTTCACTTGCATTTGAATGCAGCCAAGCTCCTCTGCTGAAAGAATATGACAATATTTGTCAAGAATATGCTAAGATTGAGTAATGGTCATTGTAATAGCTTGAGAGAGAGAGAGAGAGAGAGAGAGAGAGAGAGAGAGAGAGAGAATTTTATGTCATCAACAAAACATAATCCCCATGCTTAAATTGATAAAAAAATGGCAAATTTTAGGGAAAAAATTAATCATTATTCTTTGACTGTTGCTAACATTTTTTATCCAACCTACATATGAAATGTGACACCAACTAAAAATGATGAGTCACACTGAACTCAACTAAAAATTTTAAAATAAATGATCAAATGAGAGAAATAATAAGTACTTTGATATAAAGAGGTTAATTTGCTAAATAAAGAAACAATGGGAACACAATTTTTTTATCAAATAGATGGTAGGGCCCTAAGAAGAGAAAAAACATTCAATATATGCGCAATTAAACATTTCGAGCAGAGATGAATATTAGGAGATCAGTTGCTTATTTTACAAGAAATCTCTTAATTTTTAAAATCCTTAACACAAATAGAGCAAACCAATCTTCACTTCTTTTGAATTTCAATAATATATTATTAAGGTTAAGGAGAGATACTGAAGATTTTCCTCCCAAGTAATATTCATTCAAGTAATATCTTCTAATTAACTTGCAGTGAATGCCAACCTCTTAAAAATTACCAATGAGAAAGAATTAAAAAGAAGTGGTCAAATTCGATAATTAATAGTCGGAAAACCTAAATGCTTACTGTCCTCACCAAGAAAACAAAGGGACATCGGTCAAATATAAATCATTCCTAAAATAAATTGGGGACATGACATACTACAATTATTAAGGGGGGGCCGAGACTTCAAACATTCATAAAATATGGATGCGAATACATATATTTTTATGAAGGTGAAAGTGGAGAGCTTGATGATAGTGATTGGGAGCCATCCCATCTAAATATGATTAAAATTTGGGAAGAGGTATGGAATAACAAATGCTATAAGATGAAAGGTCAGAATAGTCAATAGAATATGAGAAGATGCCACTATAGGCAGCAGAGGAATAAAAAATGGCAGGAGAGAGCAAGTAGGTGAGAGAATTATTTTTCTTAAGGAAGACCTAGTCCAACATAGAACTAGCATACAAAGTAATGTGAGGAGTTATATAGAAGGGTGCTGACACTAAGAGGTACTACTGGTGCCCAAAGACCACCAGATTTAGGAGGATGCTATTGACACAAACTTAATCAAGTGCTGAATGCTATTAATGAGAAGCATAAAATTCAAAAGAAAAGATTGCAATAACTAGTAGGTATAAGACAAAGGCGATTTAAACTGTGAACTGACATGAAAATTTTCTCCTTTCCTCTACTCATGCTCTTGCAAACTCCGAACCTGGGCACCACCTTTTCCTTGGATTTACCGCTTTGGTGCAGCAAATCACAATAGTTTACCGTCAAATTGAAGTTAATATGGATTCAATTATTCATCTAAGTGTTTATGTAAATTGAACTGTATGTTTTTATGCAATTTCAATTTTTGTGATTTAGGAAAATATAAAATTTAAATTTTATGATTTGACAAATACAACAATGAGGTCATGTTTTTTAACTGCAGAACTGATGTATTTTTGTGTGCTATGATCAATCGATTGAGAATCAAATGAAAATGAAATTTATTGGTTGGGGTTTTCTCATGACCTTTCATGTTTGAGTGAGAATTTGAAAATCGGATGAATGAGGGTGGTTGATTTGTAAGTAGCAATGTTTTGGTCGGCCTGTATATGTAATCGACCCAAATGAAAAATGGTTAATTACATTAAAGGCTTGAAAAATGTAGTGGGGTTTTCTGAGTCCTAGCTATATGTTGGGGAGAAAGTCTTATAATGCAAGGGGGTTGAGAAAATTCATCCAATATTCATGTAACACTATAGTGCACGTGCTTTAGGATTATGAACATAAACGAACGCTAAAATTATAAAACATGTGTAAGAAAAATGGGTGTCTTTTAATTATGGGACTATTAACTGAGTTTACCATTTTTTTTAATTATGTTTTTGATGAGTATTCGACATATCATAATGGTTATTCTGTTTTTGAGACAATTCTAGATTTCCTTGAATTGACACTCATGTCCAATTAAAAACTAGGAGGAAATCGACTAATTTTTTAGCTTTCAGTATGACTATTGTGTCTAACGCTTTGCACTACTTTAATTTTGCCAAGCTAGAACCCAGTAAAAATATCAATAAGGTGATAAGGAGTTAGGGTGACCTTAAATGTTATTATCCATAAGGGGATTATCATAGATATACCCAAGATTATATGTTGGTCACTCTTAAATATTGTTAAGGCTGGCACTATTGTAAGTTTAGGACACCTCTCCCTCATTTATAGGTTGAGTGCATTGGTCAATAACTTAGAGATTCATTTAAGGAAAAGATCTTTCCTAATACTACATTAACTAGGAATAATATATTATCCAATAAAGGCCTTGTGCAGTTTGATCTCATAGAGTTTTTCTCCTATCATTCCACTTCATATTCTTAAGCTTTCTATTTATGTCTAATAAAGTTCTTGATCTTAAGGAGCGTGTTTTTGGCCTCCAATACTGGTAGCAAGAAATAAGTAGAAAACTAGACCTTTCACTGCATTTATAATTGAGTTATTCATTTATTGAGTATGTTTGATAGCTATATTGACCATTGACTTATTATTCTTACAATTTTCTAACATATTGCTCTCATGTTTACTTGTTTATATTATTATTGTTAAATAATATAATTTGTGTTTATAGTTTATATGCAAGCTTTTTGTGATCAACACTGCTTTCATTGTACACATCATATGCAACTATAATTTCAATTTAATTATGGGATATATATATATATATATATATATATATATATATATATATATATATTACCACATTTTTACTAAAAAAGTTGCTAAAATAGAAAAAAAATCCTATTTAAAAACTCAAAACTCTTGTAGTACTATATAAGTATATATGAGTACTTTCAAGCCTTTTTTAAGTATGATTAAAAATAATAAAAGAACTTTCATGTGCATGCATATTTTTTTCTTTAAAATTGGCATTTAAAATAGAACATTCAACAATGATTTTTATCTAATAACCACACATTTTCATGAAATACAATAATTAAATGTGAAAGATTATTTTATCATCACATATTTTTAGTTTTAATCAGATATGATTGAAATTCTTTGTGACTATAATCACTATTTTTTTTACAAATCATTAAAAAATGTAAGAAAATAGTGATTATAGTCTCTTAAAAATTAAAAGTCAATCCATAATGTTTAATCGTTGTTGTCGCACCTACAAACTTTGTGCAAGAGAATTATGTCATGAAATTTCTTAAACCAATACATTTTTGTTATCACCTTGATTTGATAATCATAAGTATGATATTGTCATGTCATTTTTTTGTGCATGAACAAAAATGTTCATAAAATGACATAAAATAAAGATTGTGTATTTAAGCATTGACCTCTTCTAATGCTTGAAAATTATATACAAATCCCGACAAAGACTAACTACTTAACAAGCCTAATTTTTTTTTTTATTTGCGACAAAACAATCAAGTGCAATGCTCTTCTTCCAAATAAATATGCAGTTAAATTAATATTTTTTTCATCTTTTATTATATATTTATTTTACATTAAACTTATGAAACAATTGAAATATTAAGTCAAGTATTTTAACAATAATAAAAAACATAGCTTTGCATCTAAAATGTTTCAAGTCACTATTTAATTCAAACAAAAAAAAAATAAAAATAAAGTATAGAGTCAGTTAAAAAACTGCTTTATTTTACTTTATAATATTAATTTAAATTAAATAAAAAATTTCTCTCCATCATATCTATATATATATATATATATATATATATATATATATATATATATATATATATATATATATATATATATATATATATATNATATATATATATATATATATATATATATATATATATATATATATATATATATATATATATATATATATATATATATATGTATATATATATATATACATATGTAGGCACACACATATACCAATGCATGGAAAATCAATATAAGTAAATAAAATATAAAATAAAAGCTTAAAAATCGATTTTCCTTAAGATTAAAAAAAAAAAAGAAGGAATAATTATTACACAATGAATGTGATGAGAAAGCCCAAATACCAAAATCCAAATCCTTCCCATAAAATAAGTTTTCATGTTTGGCTTCTTTGGTGCAACACGCATGAGATATGACTCAGCATTGACTGCATGTAAAACAGTACAATCTCACTGAAATTTGACAATGTCATTGACCGCCTACACGCAGTCTAACCTAAACTAGCTCCTCTTTCTAATATAATTTCATTTTCATGAAAATGAGTACCCATAAACCATGCCCATTTTTCTTTCAAGTTAAAGCATTTTCTGATGAATTGTCATATCAAGGAGCCAAAGTGCACAAAAATCCAAACAGCAAGGAAAAAAAAAAATTACAAAAATATCCAAACACCCTGTCATGTAAAATGACATGGGAGACTTTTAATCATGCAGCTCTTTAAATGTTTCTGCAACCCAAAAATGTTTAAAGAATGGAGAGGTTAATGCCAAACACAACTCTGTTTGATTTGATAATCTATGATTTTGACGTATAAGGGTGTAATTAAATATGTTAATTAAACAGTAATTATATTAAATATTTGAATCACTAAATAAATTTTTATGGTCATGATGGTTACCTCTTGTTTTTCATGATCCATTATTTTGTATATAATTAGGTTAATGATTGCTCTTGTTGTGTGAAAAGCTGTCAGATTTCAGTGAGATTGTACTGTTTTATTATTTAGTTGCTGCTGAAGTAAACCATGATTAGTGCTGATTTCAAACTTATCTCATCAATTAGTAAGATCTAATACTGATTATCTTTGTTGAATCTAGAGATGAAGAACAGTAAACAATGGAGATTAGGTCGAGCTAATTAGGCCCCTTGAAAGAATAACCCAACAGTAATTTAGACCACAGAACTTCAGTTTTAGAGGATTTATAGAGACATAATTTAAAGGAGCGATTTAGAGAATTCTAAAATATGAAATTAATGGTTATTGTAATCGAAGATTGAACAGCATTTTAGAGATTCAATAATAACCATAGGATTAAAGTATTTTGGCTAAATCTAATGTCGCTAGTATAAACATGAGTCTGTATACTTGAGTTTTGTATCTCGAAAGAAGAAGAAGAAGAAAAGAGTAGAATAAAATGATTTATATTTTTCCTTAGCATTCTTCTTCTTATAGTAGTATTTATTTTCCAACAAAGTTGATATGAAATGATGATAATACGGGTTATATGTCTGCAATGCCTGGCTCTAAGGCAAGATAGGGCAGAACTAAGCTGAGCCATGCACTGAAAAGATAGAAGTAAAAATTCAAAAACTTACAAAGAAAAGACAAACCAAAACCCAAGAAGCAATGAAGCATACATCACACCACATTAAAAATACTGCAACAGAACAGAACCAAAGCGAAAGGTTGCGCTCAAGTCAAGGTGAGTGCGGACGGCCTTTTTGGCCTTATCTGATGCCAAATTTTATCGCAAACTCAGTCCTTTTTTTTAAATTTCTTTATTATTATCATTATTATTATTATATATATTTTTTCTTCCAAGAAAAAGTGAAGTCACGTTGAAAAGAACTTATTGAATGCTATATGAAGAACTTGTTTGATCTTCTCTCTATCAGCAGCTACTCTTACTTTCACATTTCTACCACTTTTGCTTTTTTGAACAAACCGAGTTAAAGAGAAGGTTTAACGTAGCTAATAATCATGCCATGCAACATGAACAGAGATTATAAAGTGTATAGATAAATATATCTATATATATATATATATATATACCTTGATGAATTTGTCCATTTTGAAGCAGAGTCAGTGTCATGAGCTCCTCTGTTGTCCAACAGCCGTCGAAAGTTGGGATCTTCATCTCCAGAGCCGTCTGATTGGCCTTCATTGATTAAGGGGTGATGATTGAGAAATGATTATAAATTGATTATTAGGGAAAATGATTTTATGTAATGGTACCTGAGGAAGCTGCAGCCTTGTCAGTGGTCTTCACAGTTCTATACATCTAGTGGTAAAAGAAAGGAGCAGAGGGGATGACATTAAAGAGAGAAAGAGAGGAGAAATAGAAATCAAATGGAAGTGTGATTACTGATTAGTACAAACAAAAGAAAGAATCTGAAAAGAAGGAGAAACTCCTCCTCCAATATTTTCCTTTTATGCCCGTTTTCCTCGCTGAAACACCCCCCCGTTGTTCACGAGGTTGACTCTTTTTCTTGTCATTTTATTTGTTTTGACTCTATTATTGCCAAATGATGCTTTCTCTCTCCTCTCTCTCTCTCTCTCTCTCTCTCTCTCTCTCTCTCGTTTCATGTCGTTGTTCATCTGCATTCATTCAGTCAGTTATTCACTCGATCTGCAACGCTTTGCATTAAATGGGGAACAAGAAGTCATTTTTATCATTAATGCGGTATTAGAGGGAAAAAATGAAGATTTGTGTGAAAGTTTCAGTTTTTAGTTTAGTTAAGAAATTTGTAAATAATATTAATAATTTTTTTCTGTGTGAGAAATGAGAGTAATTAATTCATGTTTCTCAATGTTTTTGAAGAACTATGACATGAGTAATAGATTAATATAACTTGTATTAGCAATAGAATAGTATTTATTTTGCATTTCAGAGCTCATAATAAGCTGTTCTGATATCATCAAGCTTTAAAGAGATTCTGCAAATTCTCACAAGATTTATGCAGGTTTCAGTGAAAGAAAAGAGCAGCAATAATTTTTTAAAAAATAAAAAATTTAAAAACATGGAAAGATTAGATGGCGAGAAAGAAGAAGCAAACACCTGTAAATGGCTCTTCACATGCGCTAGAGTGAGATCCTTCACATCCATAAGCTCAAGAACTGACTTTGGTGTAGCTCCTAAAACAAAAAAAAAAAAAAAANAAAAAAAAAAAAAAAAAAAAAAAAAAAAAAAAAAAAAAAAAAAAATCTGAGAAACAATCAAGCGAATAAAGCATTCTCAAACAGAATCTGTATGATTGGAGCATACTCTCATGGCCGCCGAGGAGCTCGACAGCATGAACAAACCGAGCATGGAGCGTGCTCGTCCACCTCATCCTCGGAGCCCTCATGCTTCTCTTCGTCGTGATCTTCGACATGAGCCGAGATCTCATCAAGCTACCTGGCGCCTCAAATCCACCGAACCCAAATTGCTGTTGTTGTTGTTGATGATGATGGTGATGAAATAGTTGATGATAATCATAGCTCTGGTTATAAAACTTAGCCGAATTTGCAGGTGTCGAGTTGAACCTTCCTAATGGCCCCCCGACAAAACCATGAGGGTAAGTTGCACTAGGTGGCGGCGGGACCGTGGTCAAGAGTCCTGGCGGCATTTCGATGGCCGCCGGCCAACTGGAATGATAAGAAGAAGGCATCTGTGTGAGAAAATTAAAGGGTTGGTTGTTGCTGCTGTTGCTGTTGTAAATTGGTATCCCTTTTATCGGCTTCGTGCCGTCATCCGGGGAAAGGTCTCGACTTTGCCTTCTCCACAGCCTCATGGTGTTGGAAATCGACGGCTGGCTTGCGAGGGAAAGCTCGGTGTGGGCATCAGTGACACCGGTGCCTGCGTCGCGAAGGGAGGGGTTGCTGTTAGGAAGACTAATGTGGAGAGAAAGATCAGGTGGTGAAGGGGCCATTGAGCTGGCTTCCATGAAGGCTCTTTGAACTTGCATTATATGTTTGAGCTAAAAATGGCGACTTTACTTCAGAAATGGGTGGAAGAACCGAACTTCTTCTTCTTCATCTTGTTCAGTTTTAGAGTTGGGTTTGGATTAAGCAGAGAGAAAGGTTGCAGGAAATGGGAAAGGGGGGAAGGGGGATGGAATGGAGAACCAAAAGGTTTATTTGCATCAAAGACAAAAGGCATGGAAGGATTTATGCTTGTGTTGGTAGTGTAGTGATCTACTAGTTTAATTTCTGCTGATAATTACTATTTTTTTCTTCCATCTGTGTCTAATAAATATAATGAGGGAGGAGACATTGAGGCTAAGAGGATGTGGAGCATGGAGAGCAAGAGGAGTGCAGAATAAAAGTAAGCGATCTGCAGTATATTATTTTAATCCTTGAGATATATATCAGGAAGGAGAGAGAAAGTACTGGTCAAGAGTCAAGAGATCAAGAGGAGTTCTTAGACTAGCCTTTTAGAATTACATATAAATTTTTTATATGAAAATGGATAATATTGGATGCATCATGCATGGCTCATTTCATCACATCTTCTATATATATACTAAAATGTGTAAACTATATTAATTTTATGAATATAAGTGTACATCGTAAATGTGTCAGTGCTTATTCTGAGATCTGATATTTGGAAGAAGGAAAAGAGGGCCTAATAGAAAGCCAAGAGACTTGTTTATCCGATTGAGCGCAGGGTCCGAGCCAAAACAAATAATGTCAAACCCGACCAAGCCATGAAAGATGATTGAATGACCCAAATCCGAGTCGTTGATGAGATAGAAGCTAGACAAAGAAACATCTTAGCCAACCAACATGAAGAAGACAACTCAAGACAATTAGTTACAAACAATTACGTTTTCTTTTGATGTTTTATAGCTTATTTTAATATGCATGTGAAAAATTAATGGAAGATGTAAAGAAAGAATGAGCTTTAGCTTAAATGTTATGTTTTTGGCTTTCTTGTTGAGAGCTGACAAGTTGAAGTCGTTAATGATATTCTTTAAGCTAAAGGGTTTGTTTGGTTTGTAGGAAAAACAAAAAAAGATGAACAATAAATATAATAAAAAAATGAACAGTAAAGTTAATAAATTATATTTGTATGATTTTTAGAATTTTATATATATTTTATTTGATTTGATGAAAAATGCAATCATCGTAAAATATGTGGTCTTTAGACAGCCACGACAACTTGCAAGCGACTAGTGGTGGTTGGTCACTACGAAAGACAACATTTAGCCGCATGGGACAATTTACAAAGAGCAGTTCATTTGAAATTCGCCCAAATAAATAAAAAAAAAACTCAAAATACCATGAAAATGAACTAAACAATTACTCTCTATTTGGAATTCATCCAATCAAACTCCTGAATTTCTCAACTCCCCCAAAAGGAAAAAACAGTGGACTGCTTTTGTAGCAAACCAAATAGGCCTAACATATATTAATCATGTTCTATAAATAGTTAGAGTAATGTTTTTTTTATTTATTTATTTTTGTGATTGATGTCGTGATAGTTTATTAATTAATAACACATTTGTGATAGATTTTTCATCTTAAAATGCCCGTCGTAGTTATTTGTTTATAATGCACAGTTTGATCCACAAAATATTTGTAACTATTCTATATTTGGTTGAAAAAACTATGCCATTACTTACATTTTGAAATAAATATTATATATAGAGTCCGGACTCCATATACAACTTTGTCATACAATTTGTACACAAATGTGCACAATATGTACAACACTATTGTACACGGAGTCCGCATCTATCTGCGCACTCCATAGGTAATATCATCTCCCAAAATTTGTAGAGAGAGAGAGAGAGAGAGAGAGAGAAGTGGGTAAAATGAGAAGAAAAGGAGGGGGAGAGAAAGTCCCGTGTGGGTGGGTGGGGTTTTACTTTCCTTTAGAATCTTAGAACTTTTGAAGAGGAAGCTGAGGGAGAAAGAATGAAGTGGGAATTCCAATCAATCTCTTTCTCAAATAAATCAGTGGGTCAGGTGGGGTTGCCTCCTTCCATTTTTTTTTAAGTACTTCTAGAGAGATAAAGTGGGATTTTTTTTTATATTATAGAAAATAATCAGTATCAATATTTAGAAGATAAAAATAAATCAAATATATTTTTATATAAATTTTGAAAAACAAGCCAAAAAAATGATGCAGTCATACACTGTTAGTGTAATTATGGTATTTGTGCTGAACTTATTCTTGCAAAATACATGGTCATTTTATTAGGTAGTCACATGCACAATCAACAAGTCCTTTTTTTTTTTCAAATATTTACATTACATTCCCCTCAATTCTTAAATATTTACACTTCTTACACCGAAACTTTAATTTTTTTTTACATTTATACCGCATTACCTGTGCATGTAAAGTTGTATTTCACTATGCATAAGTTACAATAGTGGTATTTTTGATGTGATATGAATGTTCTTGGTGCGATAAATGTAAAAAGTAAAATATAGTTGGTTGATATGTAAATAAATAAGAATTGGGTGGAATGCATGTAAATGCCCCCTTTTTTTATAATGGTACTGAATTTAGGAACAATTAACATGATAGAAATGCTAAAAGTTTGACTTAAGAGCATCAATTTTGAAAAGATTTGCTTTTTTTGAAATAATCTTTGATACTTAATATAGTTTTTGACATTTAAGCTCAAATATGTTGAATTGTAATATTATGTTTGTAGGCCCAAATTTTTAGTTCATGCCCAACAAAAGTGATATTTATATTCATACCCAGTGTTCACAAATAATCACTTGATAAATTTGAATTAAAAAAATGATACCATTTTTCAATGATGACTACATTTAAATAGGAATGAAATGACACAAATTTTAATTTGGTACTCCCTGAACCTTGTTATTGGAGCCACTAATACCTCACTAAATGAGATTTATCATCGGATAATGAGCTTTAGATAAGATAAAACATGCATTGAGCAACCCTATGATGAGTGAATTAGTTTTTAATTAGTAATAGCTAATCAAGTTTCTTGGGCCAATCAAATTGACCAATTGAAAATTAATCCATAATCTAATTGTACAAACCTTCCCACCTTTACTTCTAATTCTCTTTTCATTCTCCCAAATATTCTCACTAGCTAGCTAGGCATTGCACCATGTTTGTTGTCTTGCCTTAATTAATGCGCTAACCTAAGCCCATATGTCATCTTCTTCATGCATTGGTTGACTCCATGAAATTGTTTACGAAGTTCTAAGCTCCACGGAGACAATGGGGGCATATTATAACGTGGTATTTCTTCTCGTAAGGTACGATTAGCTGTTAATGACAACTTTCTTAGCTAATTAAAATTTTCAGCTTTGAGATATGACTGAAAAGTACTTAAATTTCACCGCTCCTCCCTATATAATTAAGAAGTCGGGAACCAAAGCTTAAACAATTAAAGCCAAACATTAATTATTACAAGAGCATCACTGATATTTATTAAAATGAAAACTTGTCAACACATGCCATATATATAAATATATATAGATATATAATATGACTACACTGATCCTAAAGAGATCTCACGGTCTAGAGTAGACTAGAACGATAAAGGAAGTTCCACCACCTGGCTCAAAGGCTCGTAAAGCTAACCGGATATATTCAAACGAACCAAGGCTCATAAAGCTGACCATATACCTCCATACGAAACCGACCTGATACTTTCATATGAACTAAGGCTCACAAAGCCGACTGAATACATTCATATGAACCATGACCTACAAAACCAACTAGATATGTCTCACTTGTAACATACTAAGAATATCTTTTAACGCTCTCATTAAAATAGGATGAAAAAATGTAATATCATAAGAGCGTAATCAATTCCCTATAAATAAGGAGGTCATTTCATGTACAAAGGGGGGGAAAAAGTTTTGATAAAATAAAAAGGCCCACAAGAGACCCGAGAAAGTCCCTTTAGCCCCCTAAATAGGAAAATCACAGTGCAATCCTCCCTCTATTTCTCTCATTCTCTCCCATCTTACGCCCTACTCCCTAGGTAAAAAAAAGAAATGATTGAAAATGATTCTGAAATAAAAAAAAAAGAGAAAAAGAAAAAGAAAAAGCAAAAAGAAATTAAAAGTGATGAGAAGTTTAAGGAGAAGACTAATAAAAAATTTGTTTCACTTGAATATTTTTAAATAAAAAAAGACTTAGAAACAATCCTAATCTTATTCTTATTTCAAAAAAAATATTGGTCAAATTGGTATAAATACGATGCTTAAATTCTCTTTTTAGACTTTCTAAAAATCTTTTGTTTGACAAGTTTCAGTAACTTTTGAAGTAAATAGAAAACCAAGATTCCTTAGTTGAATATGATATATTCTTACACCCTAATACTAGGTTGATTTGCTAAAATTTCACGTAAGTTACACTATAACATTTCTAAGACAAAATTATAGGCAGCTCTATTGAAACCCACTACATCAAATCAACAATCTCAATTTTTAAAGTTATCGTGTTACTTGAGGACAAGAAATGTTTAAGTTTGAGGTTTTGCACGCCTAAAAATTACCAGCTTTTTATATATATTTGATGCTTATTTTTAATGATATTGTACTTTAAAGGAAGATATTTTGTAAGTTTTTTGTTCAGGTACAAGAGTTGGAGTTTTGGCGAAAATTGAGAAAAAATGATGCAATATGGAGTAAAATTGAGGAAGGAAGAAAATTCTGACATGGCGTATTTTGATATGTCTTTTTATGCTTGATATCCTTTACAGTTATCAAATATTTTTGAATGAAATTACAATTTAATGAAAAGTTATTTTCATGTTTATCTTGTTGGTACAACACTTAGAGCGACTTGGAGCTGAAACAAGGCGAAACAGGAGTGCTACCACCATGTTGGCGTCTAGGCTCCAGTCTCTCCCAGAGAATGGCATCCAGGCTCCAAAAAAAAGTTATGGATGGGTTCTAGACGCCCTAAGTAGTTGTTAAACACCTTTTGGCACTTGGAAATGCACCTTTTGGCATTTCATACTCTTCGAACTCTCAAGAACCTCTAGAGGTCATCTATAGGATAGTATATGTAGATTTTTACCTTTTCTAGAGAGATTGGTAAGAGATTTTGAGGGATATTTGAATGGAATTGTAGGAACTTTGCGTGGATCAACATGAGACTTTATTGGAGGAATTTTCATCTTTCTTTCAAAGGAAAAAACTAAATATTGTGTTCTTCATTATCTTATAATTATTGTAAACACTTTCTTAGTGAATTTGCTTTGATTTAAGCAAAATTTTCTATTGTGTTTTCTCCATGCTTAGTGAGTAGTTTTTCTTACTATTTCTCTTTGTGATGAGATTTAATCATGTGTGGGATTAGAATAGTTTGAAGATTTCTTTTATTCCAAAATTGTGATGATATTTTCATCGGATCTTAATTTACTTTGCCAATAGATCACTTGTAATGTTAAAATTTGTTGCAAAACATAATGAGCAGGAAGGGCTACGATTTCACCCAATTTGTGAGTACCACACTAAACCTTTGATGGAGGGGATGGTATTTCTAAAGAGGAGTGCAAATAGATAGCGATATAAGTTTTGATTGACGTAGAATTGATGATTCTAGAGTGACAGACTAGAAACTTTATCAAATTGGTCTTAGTTCAGAACCAGAGTCCCCGGTTTGTTGTGAAGAGAGATTATAGTGTGTAATCTGGAAATGAGAGGCTAGAATCTACTCATCACAATTATACAATCAAGAACTTAACTTTTGATTATCTAATGTCCTTTATGCACTTGGGAGAGGGTAAAGAATAAGTATGCTCCTATTTGTTACAAAACTACATTTTAACCTTTAAACATTCAAGTCCAACAATGATTATATTCTCATTGTAAGGGAAAATGAATTTTTATTATATAAGAACTTTCCAAAATTTAACCATTCTCTTTAGATTAGATTTTAATTTAATTTAGTTAACTTTAATTTTATAGTAAATTAATAAATTTAGGACAACCAAACTTTTCAAAAATTCTAAATTAAAACTCAATAGTAGTAGACTAGAACTTATCTTAGGAGATTTTTTACCTCGTTTCTCTGTGGGATCGATACTTGGTTTTAAAAAAAGCCCTATATCACTTGAAACGATACGTGCACTTATGTAGAACACTTAGTGTGTGAAATATAAATCAATTCTAAATTATGTATCATATCCATTTTGCACACTAGTCACTTAAAGAAACCGGGTCAAGTTTTTATCTTGGAAACTAAGTAACTTGTAATTGCGGGTTGGACATCACTTACAACGGGCCATTGCTTCACAGTACACTGACGACCATCCAACGACTTTGTCGGTAAAGAGGTTAGTGGTGGGGGGGAGGGGGGTGGGCATAACAAATGCATTCGAACCAAGGATTTTCAAGAAACAAAAAAGCAACGCCGGATTTTCAAGAAACAGAAAAGCAACGCCTTGTTCGCTATAAAAAAAACCATGAATTTTTAATAAAGTGGAGGTTTTTTTATATCTTTTGATGATTTTTTTACCATTTGAAATAATCTAAATTTATGTAATGGATATTCTAATGTACATTCTAGCTATATGATGCAGGTTTGAAAAGGGAACCACAAACATTTATAGGAAGCTCAAGAACAAAGCCATGATCAACACACTTATCTGAATCTTTCATTGATTCAATGATTCAAAAAAGGAACGAAAGGTTGGCCTCATAAAAAAGAATGAATGGTCATCCAAAGCAGTTTAGTCACACAAGAATGGTCGGAGGCCGATCGACCAAGCACTGAACTATCAGAGTCTAGTCGACCAAAGGCTAACCTACCAGAGATTAACTGATCAGAGGCCAGCTGACCTGAGGTCGACCGACCAGAAGTTGATAAATATTAGGTCAACAGACCAATAGTTGATCAATCAAAAGCCGAGAGTTACTAGGCTTTTACCTTAAATATTTCGCTAATCGGGAAAAAGACAAAAGAGTTGTATATATTCATAATAGATGTATAGATTTAGAGTTAAAAAGATAATGGATATCAGTATCGTTTCAAGCCCTTTATAAATAGAAGGGCATTATATGTGATAGACCTAATTCCAACTACCATATTCCATGACCTCTCTCACTCACTCTTTTACGTTTTAATCTTCGAGTCTGATTCACAGATATATTTGGATTCAAATTTTAAACTTAAGAAGTCAAAGCTGTCTAATCACTGCGCCACATAGTGAGCAACATTATTTA
>NEWO01000004.1:4522331-4536635 GCA_003013225.1 Phalaenopsis aphrodite
TATGTATATGTATAAGATGCAATATATGTAAATATTGAAATTTAGGTGTAAGTTATGTAGATACATAAAAATTGATTAATTTACATAAAAATATATATTCATAAAATATTTTCTAAATTTTTAATTCACTAATTTAGGACGTGTATGTCTTGCATGCTTAGCATGTTTCTTTGTCATTTTATTTAAATTAGATAATTTTACGCTGTGCATAAAAAATAAAAAAAAATACTATCCCTTTAAAAGTGAAATATATATATTTTGATGCATAGATTTATGACCCTATTGTTGCCTCCTAAGAAAAGCTTTTCGGGGTGTTGGGCAGCCCAAGACTTAAATACTGCTTTTCGGTCTTACACCTAGCTGATGTGAGACTTTTTTGTCCGTGACATTCTCGTACACCCAATCACGTGACGCTCTCGTCACAGATTGACTATACAGTGGGTCCCACTAAACCATATATAGCACACACCTGACAGACAGTAATATGTATGATACAACTTGTCACATTTCAAAAGAGCTCTTTGGGGTGGTAGACAACTCAGAACTTATACTTGTCACCTTCCAAAAGACTTTTTATCCGAGACACTATGGACACTGGTGTTAAAAATATAAATATCAAATGAGTGCTAGACATGTAAATGCATAAACATTCTGTGGTATGTATATTAATTTACCGAAAAAGTTGTGACGTGTTTCCTATAGCTTTTATGACATCAAATAATGATGCGGACAATCTAATGTCGGTTTGAAAGAATGTCATATAAGGGATAGAATGATAAGATTTCCACATCAGTTAATATATATATATATATATATATATATATATATATATATATATATATATATATATATATATATATATATATATATATATATATATATATATTCACACACGCACACACATGCAAGCTCCAAATCAACTCATGGATCAAATTAATATGATTTTTAAATTATCTCAATTTAAATAAAAACAATTTGTGAGGTTGGAAAAAAAATGATTTTCAAATAATTGGAGAAAATATTACTTATCACAATCAGATGCACAAATCATAGCTTAAATTACACTACGCTCTGTGCACAACAGTGTGATACGATTCACATTTGAGTTGCAACGATACTTGAGATTTAAGACATTGCATAATTAAGTTGTCACTAATCTCATGCTTTTCATGCTAGTTATAAAATATATAGAAATTATTATTATTATTATTTAATTAAATTTTAGTATAATTTTCAGTAATTGTTCCTTCATGTAATTTAAAATTTTGAAATATTAAAAAAAATATTTATTTGTTAATAATATCTATTACATTTTTAAGGGTGCCCTAGGGGAGTAGATCTGGAAGGAGACCTTGCATTGAATAGGGACATACTAGCTAGTAGTTATTAACTTGATATCAGCTAGAGCAGATGTCACCCAATATGAAATAATGGGAATGGCAAGTTTGGTGTGGGGAGCAGAAGAGGTCAAAATTGTTATTATTATTATTATTATTATTATTTTTTTTGCATTTTAGTTGTGAAATATATTTATAAATAATAATGTTTCACTTTCCCAGCACAGTGCTAAATGACTTGAAGGCTGTGGGTCACACCTTAATTGAGACCAGATGCCATTCTCATAAAGTGTTTTGGGTTTTACTATGCATTGGGAGTAGGGTTGTATGAAGACAAAGATAGTTAATACTTGATTATAAATTTATTAAAAATTACTAGCATATGTACCTATCATTGGTCCAATAATATATATATTATAAAGCAACAGTTGTAAGTTTAGAATGAGAAGAAAAAAATATATCAAGGCATTTAAAAGAGGGAATCAGTTCACCGATTTTTGGGTTGAACCAGCGGTTTTAACGAGTTCCTGACACTTCGATGACAGGAATAATCCATTATGTGATTCAGTTTGGCCAACCGGAAGTTTGCAATTGAAATGGTTGAACCGGCCGGTCCAGTCCGATTTTCTAAACCTTGCTTGGGAGGGAGATCTCTTGCCATTAAGAGAATGAGGCAGGGATATTACTGGTCAACTATGAAGCAAGCTACACAAAAATTCACCAATAAAGCTGAAGGTTGCCAATTTCAAGCTAACCTCACACACACGTCACTAACATAACTGACATCTCTTAAAAGCTCGTGGTCGTTGACGCAATGGGACATAGATGTCATGGGACCTTTTCTATGGTCGTAGGGCAATAAAAGTTTGTGATATTGGTCATTGATTACACCCTAAGTGGGTGAAGGCAGAGCCCTTGGCTAAAATTACAAAAGTAAATATTAAGCAATTTGTCTGGAAGATATAATTTCTTGCTTTGGAATTCATGCCAAAATCTTTACTAATAATGGAACTCAGTTCAATAGAATGGTCAATACATCTTTTAATACATACTACTCCATCCAATTGCAACATACATTTGTAACCCATCTCCAAACGAATGGACAAACTATGGTCACCAATCATATCATACTCAAAGAGCTAAAAGCTCACATCGAGAAGGTTGGCGGGCAATTGGTCGAAGAACTCTTGAATATTCTTTGGGCTTATTGCACCAATTCTTGTACTTCAACTAAGGAAACACCATACAATCTTTTTTTCGACCACAGAAGCAATTATCCAAATTGATATTGAAATCTCAAGCCACTAGGTTCACGATTTCTATCTTGATGTGAATGACAAGAAAACTCGATAGACTTTGGATCTTCTCCTAGTTACCTATGAAGTGGCTCGTCTCAAAGTTTCTTCATACAACTAGAGGGTAGCTTACCACTTCAACAGAAGGGTAAAACCAACCATTTTTATCGGGATATAATCTAAAGAAATCTTGGGATGCTGAAAAAAGCCCTCAACACAACAAACTATCACTTGTCTGAAAGGGGCTATATGTGGTTATAACTACAAACAAACAAAAAATTACGAGCTAAAAGACCTTGACGTGAAGGGAAAATTTTCTGTCCAGACTCTGGAGGAAACACTACGTGCAGACTCCTAGTAATATATCGTCATGTGTGTTATATCGGCCACCCTAAGAAAATATTAAAGTGGGATCGCGGAGGTAGTTCGAGTGGAACTGTAGAGGTTCTTACATGGCCTTTAGGTCAGTTTTAAAATGGGTTGCATTGCATGACCCTCACCAAAATCATAATTAATATGGTCTCCACAATATGTAAGGACTGCTCTAAATAACTACATCATTTATTTGTCCCGAGAAGAAGTCCTTGTGTTTCTCTAACCTAACTAGCGTAACATAGATTTCTACTTAGTTTTTTGTCAAGTGCCCTTAGGTCGTTAAATGACTCATCGACCCAGACATGAAGTAAGTCATTTTGTTAGAAGCAATTTTTAGATTTGTAGCTGAACCTCCCCTTTCTCCACTTACTAGTGACATCCTTGCTACTTCAGTGGGTATAAGTATCTCTTAAAGCTCCACCTGATAGTCATAGGATATATTTTCGTTCCATTAACCTTAGGGCTACTAAGGTTCCCGTGGACGACAAAATTCAGTAATTTTGTTCCATTAACCTTAGGGCTACTAAGGTTCCCGTGGACGACAAAATTCAGTAATTACTGATCGGGAATCTCAGAACATGTTGGATTGACAACCTTCAAATAGACAAGGCTTAGTGGCTTGAGATGGAGGGTCCTCGATACCCTGACCAGACAACCTATACCTTTTAGGGATTACTCCTACCTTCCTTTGACTACCCTTATTGAGCCATATCATTCCTTTTTTCTTCATTGGTACCATCTTGACGGTATGTTTGTCGATGAGTTGCCATCCATTTAGAATATGATGATTTGTCCTCTGTCCTTATGTCCAAAATGTGCTTTGATGTATTGAGATTCATCGTCAAGATGACTTTGTTATTTTGTAGGCTTTGTATGCCGAAGAGTTTGTTACTCATGTGGGACCGTAAGAGACTCACTCTCCACCTCATTATTTAGTGAGAGCTTTGAAAGCATCTAAGCATTCCCATGAAAATAACCATCCTTTGATAGCCCTGTGCTAGTCTTCACTATTAATGTAAGCAAAACTCCCTGGATGAGAAGTATTCTTGGGCAACCCCTAAGATGTAATTAACAAAGTGGGATATGTCCCTTTGGGAGCGCTCTGGACCCCATAATAGGCAAACACACATGAATCTCTGGTTGTGTTTAGTTTTCGTAGACATTATTTTGTGGATATTTGGCACAAACTATTTCTGTCTGATCTTGTTCAGACGTATACACTTAACTTATCTTAGCAAGGTTTGTCGCACGGTTGATCTCCATGTCGTTCTTTCTCTTGTTTATCCACCTTTTTTAAACGTTCATCTTTTCCAGTTCCTCTCTTCTGTTGCTTATTCATATGATCTGAAAGAGATACTTATTTGGAAAAAAAAGGTAAGTATACAACGATATAAAAACTGGTGTCTCCTTTAAAATATAAAGAGAAAGGAATAAAAACAACACCTTTACTCTCAAAGCCTTCAAGCTTTTGGTACTCTGACTAAGATTAGCCGGTACCTCCACCAACTTCTCTCAAGTACCCTCTAGATCCTGATATTGTAATGAGAGGGAAGTCGCTATGGTGGAAATCTAAATTTTGTACTCCATCAATTGATTCTCCAAGACTACACCTTCTTCAACTTTGGAATTATATATTTGTTTATATTTGCCTTGAAGGAATTTGAACTTGATAAATTCATAATTCCACTTTGTCATGGAAATATTGAATCTCACTTTAAGTTCCTTATTTTTTAGCATCTGAAACAAATCAGTTCATATCAGATAGAAGAAATGACTATAAGACAAAGAATTTGATGCATGCTAATAATTCATATATTTACTTCAGTATGTTGATATCTGGTGCATAAAAAACTCAGTACACCCTCCTTAATATGAAAATTTGAAAGATTACTCATCTCTTCACCCCTCCTACTCTGCTTCGGAGGAAGAATCTTGTAGTCACCATCATACTATGACCTATTTGAAGGGGTTTTAGAAGCTTGTTCAGGGTGTTCCTTCTCATATTTCTTCAACATCGGGGCATAAGATCATCAAATATGGGAGGAAACGCTTGCTTTACATAAGAAATCCTCATTCACAAAGTTATGGATATATTTTGTTTCAAACTTTAAATATTTCATGTCCTAAAATTCAATCTTCTGCAGTATGTTATCTACTAAGATCTAGGAAGGAATCGTAATCTCCTGTAGTTTCCCGAATTTTCATGAAATTTCTTGTCATTATGTGCAAAGAAAAATCCTCTATTCTAGTTCCTTGTCATATCCTTCCTGTGAAGATTCAACGCCTTACTCCTAAAAGATATTATATCGTGTATCTTGCTAACAAACCTGCCAATCCAAAAAAGATCCCCGACGTCAGCTTAGCCCCGTGTTTTTTAAAGAAGGCAATCAACTCGACTACGATCATCATCACCTAACACTAGAAATGTGGAATCCTAACACCGGTTGCCGATAAAACATTCATTAACTCGGGCACTAGAGGGAATCGTAGGCTACCAAACAAGTTTACCCTCATAAATTTTGATGGAACATATAGAGGACAGCATGTTTGATCGGTCAAAAAGTAAAATTTCTTACAAAAATGTATCAAGACATTCTTAGGCAGTGCGAATACCATCATTTTAGGTTTCTAACACTTCTTGTGATTTTTAGAGGATCAAGTTTTCTTGGTAGATAATTAACCACAAGGTTTAATCAGTCACCGAAAATACATCCCAGGCCATGGGGCAACTCTAGCCCAAGAGAGGAAGCAATAACAGCCTGAGAGAGGCTCAGACTTATGGAGGAGAGTAGTGTCTTCTCCCTCTCTTAAGGGCCTATTTACAGGCCTAAATTCATAATTTTGGCGTGCATGGACCCGCGTCCGCATTGACCTAAACTTAGATTGATTGTGGGAAAAGAGTGTATGATTATACTTGCACAGTTATAGTGGATTACGTCGTCTGTGCTAAAGCCAGTAAGTTTCCTCTTTCCATGTTTCCCATGGTAAAAAACCATGATGTCTCATTCTATTACTCCTCGTTTATCTATTTGCACTACATCTTTGGGCAACATTGTGACAATAAATCATCACTCTATTAGCGCAAATCCTCCGGTATGTAACAAATATGTTTCCAATTATAAAAAAAATAGTTAAAACTTGTTAATTAAACAAAAAAAAGTGGTAAGGTTTAATTATTTCACAAATTTATATCCCCTCTTTATTCTAATTACTTTTTTTTCTGAAAAATTATTAAACAAATTTAAATGATTTAGTCAATTCCTTCAGCAGACATCTCAATTAAGTAAATCAGTTAAATTTAACGGCTAGAGAGAGAGAGAGAGAGAGAGAGAGAGAGCAAATGCATGAAAAATATTTTAGATTAGTTACAAATAGTAAAATAATTGATTAAAATATAAATTAAATTCATTATAAATTTGTGGGATAATTGCTCAATAAATATGTTTATTTTATATGATTATAAGTTCTATTATAATTGTGTAGCTCATTAAGTATTTTATGGCTCGTTATAGCACAAAAAAGGCCATCCTAATATAACTTTTTTCGGCATTTACATATATATTACCCAATTTATATATATTTACATATGTAACACCTGTACTTTATTTTTTCACATTTATGTCACCAAAATATTTTATATCATATAAAAAAAAACCAGCATTTTAACTTATAAAAAGGTGAAATATAACTTTTAATACAGTAGATAAGATGACATATATTTGCAAAAATTGAAGTTTAGGTGATAAATATGTAAATCCATAGAATTTGAGTGGTACGTATGTAAATATTCCAAAATTCTTTTCTTAATAAAAATTCTTTACTTTTTTTTTTTTAAATTTTAAGTTTAAATATAAATAACGGTTTGCAAAACAATAATCAAGCTTCCGATGCGGTTGCTACCAAGGGTCATATTTAAGGGATAATATTACGTTGGGACTCCTAACCTAGTTTGCATTAGGAGTGCAATGGTGGGGTGTCACGTGTCAAGCAGACCCCACCGTAATACACCAGCATTGGCCAGTATTAAGAATGGTGGGACCCACTTGACACGTGGTGCTCCACCATTGGACTTCTAATACATTTGGAGTCATGATGTAATCTTTTTTCCATATTTACACAGATTGTGGGGTATTTACACACACACACCACCTAAATTTTTACGTATTTACATGTCCAACACCTAAATTATGCTTTTTTTACATTTATACCACTAGTATATGAAACCCAGCCATTTTAATAGCCAAATGCAATCATACATGAATCTAAATCTCAATGATGTAGAAAATGTGCATCAATCATTGAAATAGTCATCATCACTACTAATTTCTTTTCTAGTTGTACAAGTCATAAGCAATAGAACTTGTGACAGATGCCATCATTTAAAGCAGACACAATTCATGTCGCACAAGTCTTGCTTTCTAAAAATTATTATAACTCATAAACATATTTTGTCCTCATGCAGTGCATATTTTGTGAGGGGAACTTCCATCTCTTTTCTTTAGGCCTTCTTAGATGAAATGTCCAACCTCTTCAAACATCATAAACATATGACCCTAGCTCTACTAATTCAAAACATTTTTATCAAGCCCATGCAAGAGCTACATACTTCGAGCCCTGTGACACAACCTTATGACATCCCATGTGCCAGATAGTGATATGTCCAACTAAAGTTGAAAGACTGGCCAATTATTGTGTCCTTAATGTACTGTATAAAATAATTTATGAATGCATGCATGCATGCAAAGCATCAAACATTTATAGTTTGTTAATATTATAGTTTCTTGTCTTGTCCATTTATATAAGAGTGAAGATTTTTCTGGGCTCTTAGCATCATTTCTTAAAGCTAGAACGTCCTTTATTCATACAGAGGAAAGAATGTTATTCATGTTTTTGTGATTGGACCTTGTTATGCATGTTGTTGTGAGTGGAATTGAATGTCAATTCTTTTATTTTAATCCTTTCAACCCTTTATCAAATTCTTCCAATGTTATAAGAAAACAAAATTATATTAGAATGATAATTTGATATTATATAACATTAAAATTAGAATATATTTAAATATTTCTATAAGAAAATTGAGTGTCAAGACATGAATATAGCAAGTCATTGATGATATTACCCGCAGCCTAGTTTAGAAGATAATTCTAATGTCATTATCAGCGGCCTAGTTGCCAGTTTGATTTTAGGAATCAAGATGTTGACGCATATAGCTTGAATTTACTATTAAGATATTCGAACAGCATGACTATTGACATGATTGTTGGACATAATTAAAATGGGGGATCGTTTTCTATCTTTGTGAAGTTATATGTAGATCTAACCCTCATCACTGTTTTGATCATATATTTTTATGTTGTAGGGATGGATTCACATTTTCTTATCTATATATATATATATATATATATATATATATATATATATATATATATATANATATATATATATATATATATATATATATATATATATATATATATATATATATATATATATATATATATATATATATATATATATATAAAGAGATAATAAAAATAACAAAAAGTGCCACTAGTAGCTTAAGAAGTGAAAAATAAATTAAATTTTTTCCAAGCCACATCCAAAGAAGTAGCTAAAACAGAATGATGTTGACTAAAGTTAACAATAGATCATGCAAATAGCCCAATAATCTAAAAGGGAGGTTTCGGGGCAAAGCCAAATGGAACATTCAATGAATCTAAATTTTAATGATGTAAGGAAATGCAACACTCATAGATATTATCATCACAATCAATTTTCATATAGTTGTGAAGTCATTTAATCTGGCAAAGTGTACTTGTATTTTGACATAAATTCTCTTCTTGTTCCTTTCCATCCATAAAAGTGAAGGATAGGTTATTTATCTTAATAGAAAAGTGCTTATTTCTAGCAATTTTCTTATATTGCTTGAGCTATCAAGAATGTTACTTTTACCTATTATTATATTAGAAACAAGTATTTATAGACTAAAATAAAGGATTTAGGACATGGTTTAGCTCCTAACTATGCATAATAGAGATATTGTACCTTCAATATAACAAGTTGATTTATATAGATGATTGAAATAAAAGGGTTTGGGAAAGAAATGAAAGACACAATGTAAAATTATAATAATAAATAATCAAAGAACATCAACACTCCCATTTGTGGTAGCAAAGTGGACACATAAGTTATCATTTATGGTAGAGACATTTTATGTTGCACAAGCATTTTCGATCAATAAAAGCTGAAGTTTTTATTAATTTGGGAAACTTTTAGGTTAGATGTGATAACCGGAAGTAAAAAAAATGATGCTTCTTTTATTGCTGACATCTTTGTTAATGCAAAGGTTTTTTTTCCAATAGCGAAATAGTTAAAATACTCAGAGCCTTCTAAAATCAAACATCATTCTCTTCAATGGATCGCATATGGCCTTTGTTTATGCATTCTTTTCTATTTAATCTTTCATTACTAAAATGAATTGACCAAATTTTATAATAGTTTTCCTTTCATGTTGTGCAATCTACCTTTTTTTGTGGAGCTAAGCAAAATGCCTCTAACTTTTTAGGTGTTACATGCGACGATGATCCACATCTTTGGTGCCATTGTTGAATTTTCATGAAGGTTTGATTGCTTATCTATGATGGTTGTGGAGTTTTCATGGCATCAATATTTTGATATTTTTACCTCCTTCTATGGCCTCATCTTATTGCAAACATTTATAATTGTATTTAAATATTTTTAATTATGTATGATTTGATCCCTCGAGCTTGGGGTATAAATGCAATTAATATTAGTTCTAATTCATGACATCCTGACTGAGTCATGAAAGATGCAATAATAATAATAATAATAATAATAATAATAATAATATTATTATTATTATTATTATCATCATCATCATCAAATAAAAAGAATATTAAGATATGCCCACTTTATTAATAATTATGTAAAATTTTGAATAAATAGTTAAAGCATATTGCTCAAATTTATTATTGAAATAAAAAATATGTTATTTTATTTTAGCATGCATTCCATAAGAAGAACTCCGTGGCCTTTTTTTTTTCATTCAAGGCGAAATGCTCTAACTCTTCAAGCCTAACCGTATGATCCTAGCTCAAATTAGTTTAGCCACTGTTCATCAATGTCATGCATGAGCTACAAGCTTCATGCTTTGTGACAAAAGGTTTGGGCAACCATTATGTCATGTAATGATATATTAAGTTGAAGTTGAATGACTAGCTAGAAGTTGTGTACTAGCTACCAGAGATGTCATTGGTGAGGGCTTTGATACTTTCCATCCCAAGCCCAACCACACCCATTTCCTCTCCCCCTTTCTTTTTATTTCCTCACAACTAATCGGAACACATGTGGTTTCACCACATCAACACCCAAATATGCTCATTTTAGCACAATTTTTCAATAAATTTGTATGTAAATCTCTTCCATTATATTCTTAAAGTTTTAATTCATGGCTTTATTACTTAAATTTTTAAGAAAAGTTTTACTTCAAATTTAAGGGAATTTATATATTAGGGCTCTTTTTACTTTGAATAAACTAAATATAAGAGTAGGTATCCTTAATTTTTATGTTACATCCATGTTATATGTTAAGATTGCAAAAGTTTGCACTCTATATCCCATAACTTAGCACCAAATAAGTTAAAATTAGCATCTTGAACTTTGCTAAAATACTCAACAATTTTTTAACTTCTATCTTACTAGAAAAATCACATGAATTAGGTCACTTAATGATTACTAGTTAATTTTAGATAGGTCATTTATCTCACATCATTGCATTATTAATCAAATGTAATGAATTTAATGAAGTTATGAAATGATTTATAGTTAGGCTAATTTTTTATATTTGTATATGTCTACCGTATAAATATCTACAATAAAAATATATAGATGTACAATAAGCTACTACTTAGACAAAAAAAAAAAAGTAAAGCATTTTTTAATCATTTTGAGTATTTTGAGTGTGTGGCTTCTTAATTGCCCATATATTCAAGGGAAAATTTTATATCCTCATACTCTAAACATAAAGTTACAGTTAATTTATATTGCAGGAGTTTACAACTCAGTAGATGTTTATTTTAAATTTTACATGGTAAGTATGAGTCACCCTCCATCTCTTGTTGTGGTGCATCAACAAGCTTTGTGCCATTAAGAAAAGACCAAAATGGTACATACAAAGAAAAGATCATTGATGCTGCTCTCCTAGTTAATGTGGAAGCTAAAACTTTTATGAATTATTAAGAGTTACTTGATTTAAGTACCAAAAAAAAAAATGGATTGTTGTTGTAGCAGATGTATGTTACATTATGAGAGTGATGCAATGGAGATAAAGTACAGACAGTGTGGCAGAAAAAGTTATTACCATTTGATATTTGCGTCGGGATTTTCTGACGCAAATATTAGCATCGGATTTGCGGCTGATAATAAGCTTTGATCTTTTTGACAGATTTTGTGTCTAAATGTTTGACGAAAAAGTATTCTAAAAACGACAAAACTTTAACAGGAGTTGCGACAGATTTTGCATTGAATTTGTGTTGAATAAAGCGTGCAAAACCTTTTAGCATTGAGCTTTCCCGACTGAAATCCGATGCAATTAATCTAAAATTCTCATCCCGCCCACCTAAATTTCATTTCTTCTTGTTTCGTCGCACGGTGTCCCCTTTTTTCCGAAACCCTTTGAATCTCTTTTGCCCCTTTCCTCTCCGTCTCCCTTAACGGTTTTGCTCAAACCATCACATTTCCAAAAAAACCTTCTCGAAACAATCGCCATTAGTACTAGCAGGGGAGAGAACGACTGCATCTTGCTTACAGAGACCACCAAAACTTCCCTCATGCTTTAGCTCCACTCCTATCATAAAACATCGAAGAAGGTAAGCATACTCGCTCCATTATTTCCATTCATATATGGTATGCATGCAAAAATTGATGTTTAGGTGTTAGGTGTATGAAATGCATAGGTGAATATAGAGTGTTAGGTCCTACATAGACCTCATCACATATCTTGTTGCTTACTATATCCTACATAGAGTAATGGTATATATCTCCAAGGACGTGTATGACTATGCCCAACATGTGCAAATGTATGATATATCCATAAAAATAAAATTTTTAGATGAGGGTGGAGCTAATAAGGACTAATATTGATTTCTAACATATGCTATATTATCATGCTAGAGCACTATAGAGAAATTAGCTTGCCATATTGTCTAGAATTATCAAAGGTGCTCGCACCGAGGAATAATGAGAAAACTTTTGATTTGATTGTCACTAAATGCTTATATCCACTAACAAAGCTATGTCCTACCTGTCATTAAATTAGTTAAGGAAATTGTATGGTTGCAAATAGGGCTGTCAAAACGGCTCGTTCAACTCGTGTTCGGCTCATTTCGATTCGAAATATTACTCATCAATTATAAATACACTAAAAAATTTAATTGACTATAAGGCTACAAAGATTTATAATCAATTAAAATTATTAATTAAAAAAATAAAATGAAAATTATTAAATTAGATTCAAATAAAGTTTTAATATAAAAAATAATTTTTAAATCTTGCCCAACTCTTAACGTCTTATGACTACATCATTAAAGTTGTCAAAATGACTCTTTGTTCGCTAAACAAGCGAGCCGATAAAAATTATTAAATTAGATTCAAATAATGTTTTAATATAAACAATAATTTTTAAATCTTGCCACAACTCTTAACATCTCATGACTACGTGATTAAGGTTGTTAAAATGACTCTTTGTTCGCTAAACAAGCGAGCCGAACTTGAACACACTTTTTGAGCTCGAAATATAAACGAGTCGAACACGAGTTGAGCATGGGCTCGTTCGTGTTCGGCTCGGTCACACCCCAAGTTGCAAATATTGAAGATACTAGTTGAATATGCGTTATTAAGATAAGATCAGAAAAGTTTGTAGAAACAAAGAATTGTGAAACTAAAGAGAATATTCCCATCCATTTTATTTGATTTCTTGAACATAATACTCCTCATCTTAGTTCAAAATTTCGATGCCAGATATGCAAATATATAAGAATTAATCAAGGGTCAGTATGCAAATCTTCCCACATTAATACATACCACACAATTCTTATGTATTTTCATATCACTCAAATCCTTATATATCACATCAAATATATAGATATAAATTTCGAACCTTCAATGATGCACATGTAAAAACACAAGAATTCGGGGGTATGTTTGTAAATTTCTCTAAAACATATCACAGAATGAGACAAGTAAACAATTAGGCTTGGACAACGTAGAGCCTTAATGACCCTGAAACTGCAAGCTGTTGAGTATGGTATGTTGGAGAAACTACTGAGATGATGGGCCCATCTCCCAACACAAGACGCAGAGCTCATTAATGGAAAGGGTGGGAAGGCAAGAGGGCTTTTCTTTTCTCTTTGTCAGACTCTCGCAATACTCTACAGACAGCTGACTGAAGAGAGACGAGGGAGAGAAAGGCCGCCATTAATGAAGAGACCGAGAAATCATTCTGTAATCCATTCCTTTATCATTGTGCCATGAACACTTCCTTCTTTTACTTTCTTTTCCATTGAAATTTCAAATAAAATAGTTTCTTTTACATATGTATACCACTCAATTCCTATGTATTTACATAGCTAATATCTAAAGTTCTTTTTTTTCATATATGTAATATTATATATGCATGAAAAAAAGGGTTTTTTACTTTTATTTAAGTTAAAATGATAGTGCTTCTATGTGATATGAAAGTTTTGTTTGGAATTGGGTGGTATGTATGTAAATGCCCAAAAAAAAACATTCTTCGTATTAAAGTTTTAACTAGGCTAGGTTAAGGCTTCCTTTGAAGCAGTTTCTTCGTTCAACGAATCTCTTTTGAAAGATGCAAAGGGGGATCAGAGGTGGTGGTCAGCTGTCTTGAATGACAAAATTTTTGTTCTTCTGAGCAATTTTGAAAGAAGCTCAGCAGGCCTTCACCAAACCAAAACTTTCGCAAGCATCGACGTCCAATACAAGAGTTTCAGCGTATAGTTGTAAGTTTAAATGTATTAATTTTCACATATAAATATATATATATATATATATCCCCAATATATATTGGGGGTGGGGGTCCCATGCATGAATAGGGTTAGAAAGTGAGTGGTTCATCGTGCTCTCACGTCGCTGAGCAACTTTTACTACCTCATTGTCACCATGTTTTCTGACAGTTTGGTCGCTCAATTTATTAGCTCTACTTTCTCCATGCAATGAATAATGTGAGAGAGGTAGCATTTATAGTGCATGAGAGTCTC
>NEWO01000004.1:4537092-4553988 GCA_003013225.1 Phalaenopsis aphrodite
AGGTGAAAGCCTCTATGGTTAACCACTGTTCTTTATGATGGGAGAGCAGTTTCGATTAAAGTTAGTCATTAAACATTGAATCACATATAGTAACAAAATACTTAGGGTTTAAGTTGTAAAGTTTATGAGTTTGAGCTTAAGGTAGATGATGGGGAAAATAATGATGAAGCAGATCAAGATCTCATCGTTTTGTTAACCCAGATCATCGTAGTCCTCTAAATACTTAATTAGAGGAGGTAATCAACCCAACATTTGATTGAATATTAATCCTTATCAGTAATCATGAGTTGTGTAATTCAAGAGACCCTTGTATATCTCGGATGAATATATGTCTAAGGAGACAAATTTAAGTCGGCCTACATTGAGAAGAGGAACTATAGAGAAAACATCGATTAGCCTTGGTTTTTCCATCGTTAATAGGATAAAATTTTGACGTAAAACCGTAACTAATGGATTTATGTCAGCCATAACTTTGACAAAAAAATGTGGGTCCCAAACTTATTAGCGACAGAAGTTTCTGTCAATAAAGTTGTGCGACTAATTTTGCCTTCGCAGTCTGTTGTTAGAGCGTACGCAAGGAGAACATCCTCCTCATCCTCCTCATCATGCACAACACTAAGTCATCACCTGCCACGGCGGTTTGCAACTCGCTCCATCCGCACAACAATGGCCTCGAACCTCTTGAATGATTTTTTATTCATGTCGCATAGCTCATGGAGCTTCTCGGTCAATGCGACGACACATTTGACAAGTTTTTCGTGATCTGATGTTGATGACCTCAACGGTGCTAGCGTGCACGAGTTTAGAATTTAAGGGCTTCACATTGGCTTAGCATCATAAGTACATAATGCCAAGAAGTTTGCATCATATTTACATAATGCCAAGAAGTACATAATGCTAAATGAATGAAGCTTTGACGCTATTTACTGAGAAATGGATTGTCAAAAGTTTCATTGCTATGTTCGAAGCAATGAGTTTGTGTTGGCATATGCCAACACAAAATTCGGTAGTAATGATGTTCACCAAAATTCAAACACAAACTCAGAGCAAATATTTGAGTAAGAAGAGCTTTGACACTAGGGCCAATGTTATCAACCTATTTTCACATAATGAGGTTTTATACCAATTAAATGTACCTTTGAGGTGCAAAGTGCCAATAGTAAAAACTTGTTGGGGAATATATATGTTATGAGTGTAATTTAATAGTGTCATTTGGAGGTAACCATCCGACTAGAAGACTCTCATCATAACTGCTAATTTTGTATGAAGCCATTGGGCTAAATCACAAGAACCTTACTGACATGAGATTACTTTGAGTGTGGAGAAAATGATACAATCGATGTAATATCACTATTTGTGACTTAAAATCAATCAAAAGTTTGTCAACCCTGACAAACTATTACGGAGGGCGGATAACATTTGCTCAAGTCTTTTAAGTGATTAATTTTAACTTAAATGTTTTGATTTATTTACTTTGAAAATTTGATTTGAAAATATAATTTAAAAATTGACCCATGTGATTGATATTTTCAGTCAACACAATTGCCATCAGAGATTTGAACAGTTCAACACGTATTTACAATTATTTTGAAATTTGTCAATTTTAGGTTGTTAAAATATTGGTCTTCTCGACTTCAGTCCTAATGAGGAGGATCATACTGAGTAATTTGGATTTGCAAATTTTTATATTTACGATTTTTACATTATTAAAATTACTAGACTTATCGACTCGGCTCCTTAAAAAGAGGAGAATAGGACCAATTATGTGAGACATACAACCCTATCATATATACAATGCTAGTTGTTTAAAATTGCACATAGCCTAATTATTTTGGATTTGATCTTCAAAATATGAGGGATCTTTCTTATATTTTTTAAAAGAACTTTGTATGCTTATTAGAGCACGCGAGTGAACGATTAACCTTAATCCGCACAACATTCTTAAGATAAACTAGAGTAAATTAGAATTATCTAAGATGTTTAAGGGCACAATGCAGACCACTCAAGAACTAATTAAAGAAGATGCTGCCAAATGTGACAACATAAATATTCACTACATGATCTTCCTTAAAATCATTTGCAAATCATTATGTATCCCTTAAATCTTATGTGGATCTTTCTTATATTTAATTATTTTCTTTTGACTTCAATACTAATTTGAGTCGTCATTTTACATTTAATTTAAAATATGTATTCTTTTTATTTGTTATGTCAAATTGATACCCTATTAGTTCAATTCATTTTTTTAAAGTAGCTTGAAAATTCAAATATTCTAAATTTCAAGTCATTTCTGCAAATTCAAAATGTTCATATTTCAAATTCTTTTAATAACTCCAAATAGTCTAAATTTTAAATCATTTTATAAGCTCAAATAGTCCAAAATCTTAAGTCAATTGTAAGTCGAAGTAACCCAAAATTTTGACAACCTCCCGACATCTACCCCGTTAGGGAGCATTAGATAGAGTATCAACCCACCCAACTGTCATAAAAAACACATTGATCAATATCGTTAGACTTAACGATAGATGAGTGTTGGCTACGTCACACTGAGAGTTCAACTTTACAGATGAATAGATTCTTGTAACCAAATGTGGATGCAAAATATAAATTTGAGTTTTGGAATGCATGTCTATATCATTCAAAATTGATCTTTGATTGATGTTTCTTCTTGGTTTAAAGAACTCTTTTGAATATTGACTCCCATTCTAAAAAATGAATCTAACCATAAAGTTTTTTTTTTTTGGGAGGGATTTTATATTCTTCTACAGCTTTTTAAAAGTTTAGGCGTTAGATATTGTAAGAACATAAGAATTGGTTGGTATGTGTGTAAATGCCCCTGTAATTAAATCACCTGTCTTCATATTTGTACAGTCCACAAACTCAACGCTGGTTGATTAATGGATAAGATTTGGCTACTGTTCAATACTGTCGGCAAGCTGTCTTTTCTGTCAAAAGGAAAGTTAAAACTCCTAAAATCTTTCAAATTTGCTTACAGAATTACTCACAAGATTTTTACATTTACACCATCCAAATGTTTCATATCACAAAACAATACCACTACTTCGCTTTTAAAAATAGAGAAATACACCATTTCATGCACAGGTAAGGTGGCAAATACACAAAAAATTAAATGTTTATTCATTGGAATTGAGTTGTATTTAAATATTCCAAAGATTAAATATGCAGAAGGCAATTAAAAAGGGCCTTCACATCTAGTAAAAGAACTACAGAAAAAGCGAAAAAAGGTTAAACTAGATAGAATATATAATGTTATCTTTCTAGTAGAACAATCAGACACTCAACACAAAGTTGACTATATTGTATACTTACCTCATATAAAAAGGTAAGAACATTAGAATAATCATATATCCATACCTGTAAAATTCTCATTGTTTATCATTTATATAGACAAGCCTCCTAAAAAATTGTAAAAATGTTTTAAAAAAGAAAAATATTGCATAAAGTCACCTCAAATGCAGAAAACAAACATATTTACTTGTATAAATTTAAAATAAGAGGTGGTTTAAAATAGTCTCCTCACTCTTTACCAGAAAGTTTATAAAAGTGTCTATTTATTCCTAGAGCTGTTTTATATGGTTGAAATAATCTTCAATGAGAACTATTTTACCTCCCAATTGAAAGATTTTGGGGACTAATTTAGCATTTTTATAAACTCTGGGACTATATGACCAAATGTAAATAATCAGAGGACTAACCTGAAATTTGACTACAGCTGGATTGCTCAGCAGTGGGAGCCAGAAAGAGAGTCTGATGGAACACCCAATGTGGAATAAGCATCAACAGCTCTTCATACAGTGAGAACATATATTCCTCCCATCTGGTGAGGGCAAGTTTCAAAGAAACCCAACTAAAAGACAAAATTTCATCAGAGGACATGGAGCCAAGAATTTTCTCTGCAAGTTGATGGTCAAAAAGCAAAACCAATACTTCCGTGTCATTCATTTTATTCGCGAGACGAGATTCAGTTGATTCTGTGCCATCAACTTGTTTTCTTCTTGATGAAATCAGTTCTGAAGCTTTCAAATGGTAAAATTGCACCACCTGTAATAAGGCACCATGATTGATCGTGATGTGAAAAATAAAATTAGCTTGGAGAATATTTTCAGTAACATTATCGGTATGTTTGGGCAGCTTTCTATATGTTCTACTTTTCACGGTGATATCACACATTCATTTGGCTACTACTTCCTTGTTAACTTTTAGAAATTTTTGTGATGCGAATGGGATTTTGAAAACCAAATATACTATAAGAAATGTGTCAAAATAGTCCCCTGATTCTTAGTAGCGAGTCATTTATTCCCAGAATCTATAGAAGTATTTATTAAGTCACCAAATTCTTTTAATATGAGCTAAAATAATTCTTTGTGGAATTATTCAACCCCATTTAGAGAGCCTCGGAAATAGTTTGGCACTTCTATAGACCTTCTGACTAAAATGTAAACAATTAGGGGATTGTTTTGGCACTGTACTCAACATATTATAGTGTGATAACTATAATACATGGTAATTTTCAAAAAAAATATTTTATGCTCAACAAATTTGCAACATCTTTACAAAAAAACAATAGTTATTCGAAACAAATCCTATATCATTACAATGTCCAATTAAATTCGAAAATGAGAAACATTTAGTGTTGGGGACCGATTACCTGCAACGCATGCAGGCTGTTGACGAATTCCTCGCCAAATATCTCATCACCTCTGGCAAGCCGTACAGGCGTGTTAAGCAGCTCCGAAGGATTACCTGCCATATCAGATGTGGAGAACTCTTGATGTTTCAATGAGCAGAACTTGAACCCAAGATTTTGAATCCTGGCACAGCGTATATCAAAGCCCGATGTGCCATCAGAAAACCAATACATATTATCTGATGCCGGCGAGGGTAAGAAAGAATAAGGTTTTTCTTTTACATGGTTTGATAAGTTTTGGGAGAGGAGAGAAATTAGCTTTGCATCCTCGTCATGGGCTCGGTTACGGGTAAACCAAAGTGTTAATGTAAGCCTTTCACCATCCAGCACCTGAGAAACCAAAAAAAGAAGTTTAGGACGTTAAACCATCACAAAACTAAAACATTTTCTTTTGGAGAAATTTACACAATTCTTATGCATTTACATATCTCATAGCTAAATTTTGATATTTATATATATCACACTTTGATGTTTTAAAACCGTGCATGAAAAAAGGTGTATTTTACTTTTAAATAATGGTAATGGCACTATTTTTTATGTGAAATTAAAATTTTGAGTGCTATTTGTGTAAATATGAAAGTTTAGATGTGAGCTATTTGTGTAAATATGAAAGTTTAGACGTGAGGTATGTAAATACATAACACTTGTATGATATCATGTAAATGCCCCCTACTTAAATCAAGAAGGTTGTTAGGCGCACAACAAAGTGGAACCACTGAGAACAAAAGTGCGCCTACCACTAAAATTTCATGCTCGTGAAATGGTTGCTTTTTCACTCCAATAAAATGACATGGCACTGAGATGGATTCTGCAACATAAAAATCAATACACCACAATATCTCAAAATTTCTTCCCTTCAACCAAGAAGTAAATACTTTTTACTTCCACATATCATAATGCGCCTTCATGGATGACAAAACTAAAGCAAATCTACTTGAAATTGCTCCTTGCAAGATAGAGTACACTAAGTCTTTTCAACCAATGAGAGTTTACAAACCTTTAGAACTTCAAAATTGCTTCTATATCATGTGTCACTAAAAACACTCAGAAATATCAAAATTTTATAAGATATGGTGCACACTTGACATAATATAAGCAAGCTCGATCCAATATCCATTAAATATTGATGTTACCTCCATCAATCACTAAAAAGCGTCATCTATATCTAAACCAACGTAAGCTATGATAAAACTAGCATCTAAGAACAAAAATTCTTCATGGATATCACTAATAAATTATTACTTTCATTTCAAAGCATAAGACTTCCTTCTTTTTTTTTCTTTTTTTCTTTTTTTTTTTTTCGTTTGCCGTATGTTTATATAAAAGCAAGATCGTTGAAATTGCTATATAACTTACTTTTAGCATTAATAAAAGTAGATCAATTTTTCATATAATCTACCTTTAACCAATAATCCTTGAGCTTAGCAATTACATCTTTAGAAAGAAGAAATTTTTTTAAAATCTTTAAATTGATGGTATATCTGCCCATACAACTTGGTGCCATTAAAATGTTTATAAGAGTGATCCTGGAGTTATAACCCAAACAACAATAGGAACATATACTGAAAAGGGAAATAGGAGGTTACAACGGCACACACTTGACAAGGAAATACAGCAACAACCAAGCAAATGCAACTAAATGTATCCAAAGGTGGTGGTCGGTTTGGCGAGTGGACGGCAGGAGGAAGGTGACAAGGCGGTGGATGGCTGTAGGAGAAGGAAGGGGAAGTTGCGGCATATTGCGATGGGGTAATGTAAGAGTTTGGCAGGTTGAAAGGCGGCAAGCAGGGGCTAGTTGGAGGACTGGAAAAACAGCAAACAGCCAGAAGCGACTATTCGATAAGGCGGTAGCGAGCGGGAATAACGGAGGTAGCGAGCGGGAATGACGGTGGCAACGATGGGGATTGTGTGGAACTACAAGAAAACAAAGGGAGGGCTATCCTAAGGCTGCAGCAGCGAGGGCGGTGGCTGGACAACGAAGACGGGCGTTGAAATGAATGGCAGCAAGGTGGGAAGCAGTTGGAAGGTATGGCAGCGGGTAGAGGTGGTCGGTGGTAGTTGGAGTTGCAAGACGACAGGAGGGTTGATGTGGTTCCAACAACGAGGGGAGGAATGCGGATGATGGATAAGTTGGAGATAAATATCCCTGCGAGAACGAGCTGCAACCGAAGCACCACACAATCCCTTGGAAAGAGATTACCACCACGTACGAGCTATATTCAGAGCACCGCCGGCATTTGGATACAACCCTAGAAAAGGAAAAACCTGGACGCCGACGGCTGTCTTGACAGAATGCAATTCAAAATCTGAAAACCTAAAACACGAGAATTATATATATAAGTCCTAGATAACTAGGATTGAATTCCCCTATAGAAAGGAGGTCCCAATTCCTAGTGGAAGAGTCGATCGGCTCTCTTGGGTTTAAGCCAATTCAGTCCAGACAAAGAAATCGTGGAAGCCTTTCCCACAACTCCTTTACGCCCGCGTCAAAGAGTATCATTAAAAGCACATTAACACCATAGCTTGGTACATAAGATCCACAATCATATCAATATTTCACAAATATCAAATAACAAAACATAACTCATTTATATGTTTTTTAATGACCATAACTTCATGCATGTGAAATAAATATAATCTCTAGTTATAATAAACTTTTATGAAGATGGTTCAAAACAAAAAAAAATCAAATCACAAATCCAAAGTAATTATTCCCCTAAGAATTCTTTCAAAACATCATCTGCCAAAATCAACTGAATCTCCGGGAGAGTTTTTTTATATATCTTTATCCCGTCTTCACTTGTAATCTCGAACATATTTACATATCCCATGAGTAACTTCACGAGTTGTTTTTGGGCTAGAAAATCATGCATCTTGGTTCTCTAAAATCTTAAACTTCTCGATCACAAGCTAATATAACCTCATTCACCTTGCTTAGAAACTAGAAAGAAAAAAGACCTGATTATTATAAAGAAGCATTAAACAAAAGCCAATATGAATAACCATATGCAAAACACAAGAAATCAAGCAACAAAAGAGACCACCAAAACTTTATGATTTGGTTAAGAATCATGCATGATTTGTGTATGATTCGACAAAGGATCTAATCTAATATACAATAAGACATAAAAAATGAACAAATACAATGATACTCACCAACGCTCCCAAAGCTCAAGTAAATTCAATTCTCAAACAGAAGAAACCAAGAAATCTTCCTAAATTGCTTTACATCATATGATTAAGGAAAAAAAAAACTAACATACAGATTAAAGAGAAGCACAAACTCTTGAAAAAAAAGATAGTAGCATCAGTATTGAAGGGTTAAGGTCTAGAATTATGTTATCACAACTTATTTAGTTTTGTGCAAAAGAATGTGATGAGACCACTTTAAACGCCAATTTTAGAAGCTATCATAAGAAACCTCAAAAACCATGTTAAAATGAGTAATCTCTTTGAAAGCCTTCACATTGTTGATGCATCATAAGATACGTCAATAGTGATAAAATTGTCATTAGCTTTTTATTTTTGAAGAAGCCTTCAAATGTTGTCTTCACCCAATAAGTATCCTTAGAGAGGACAGTTCACAAAGAATTTTCTAGGGATACTTAAGCTCCATCAAAAGCTACGTTACATCAAAGGAAGTGGTCTCCGAGATGGGTTGACTAGATATATCTAAGACAACAGCCAAAAAATAGAGCTTTTATAAAGTTGTTAATTGAATTACAATTGCATGGTGACATTACAGATTTTCATTTTTGCCGGTTTAAAAAAGTGTAGTCCCTAGTTTGTGGGAAAACTTCCTGAAGTCTAACAAGTCTTTGAACAATCTACTTGACTTTGAATTAGCTTAATTATTGGAGTATCCATAATAAGTGACATCAAATCAAAATGACATCCGAGTAGAATGAGAGCAAATGCCCGTAAGGGCGTCATCCCACTAAATGCTATCATTAAAATTGACTCAGTAGGGGAAAAAGAATTTGTTTGCCATTGAAAAAAATTATACTATATAAAATATAAATAATAATTCCTTTGAGCCTCCCATCCACATCCCTCATGCCACATCGCCCTAATAGTAGGTCACAAGCATAGTCTCAAGTCTCATTACCAAAATATATGATTTATCTATCTCCCATAAAATAAAACCGTTATCCAACCCAATGAAACTCGTCTCATATACTCACATATCTCTCTCTCCTAACTCTCTTTATCATATCGTATGCTTGTTTTATCCATTTTGTACATGCATCCTCCAATCCCCCAATATTTGCTCGCTCTCTAGATGTTCTCACTCGGAAGTTCTCCTCAATGCCTCTCCCTCAAGCTCAATCATCCTTTTTGAACTTCACAAACAAAATACAAGCTCCAAACTTCAAATCAAACTAATTCTAAATATCATAAACAAACAAGAATCAAAATGATATCCGACCACCTTATTTGCCTGGTAATGTTGTAAGAACAAACGATTAACTTTCTCATTCAAAAGTTGTAACTCCAAATTGATGTAAGCCCAACTCAATTAATTCAAGCCAATACAAAGCCAACAATCACAACAAATCATGCTTAATTTTTTAGATTTTCAATAGATGTTAAGCCTAAAGCAAAATTAAACACTAGTCAACCTCATGCTAACAAAACAAATCATAACCAAACTCACCAATCAAAATCTCCGGTGCTTTAAGATTACTTTTAAACCGAAACTCATGGACAATTAATAATTATGTCATATACCTGACCACTTGTCATCATGTTTAGTACTTGTCATCATGTTTAGTACTTCTAAACCACAAAAAGATCATGTTTTGTGCTTCCAAAATATTCATAGAAATTGGTAATACCAGATCTTTTCCAATGAACGGGTTGGAATTAACGTCAAAAGCATATCTTCAATGTGCATTTTCACACTGAGTTGTTTAGAACAACTATATGACTAACGAAATAACAAAGTGGTGCTCTAGAATTTTTCACTTAGGTTTGATAATGGAATGGTAAGTTAATGAAAAGTAACATAAACATACAATCAAATAAACAAAATGCAATTAAGCACACAACAAAAATTTTCCGATAAATTAACTTGCTCTGGTAATATATATTTAGAATAGAAAAGGGCTAACCAATATATAATGGAAATTTGTTGTAGAGTGGATGAGATCCTAACACAAGTTGCAAATAATCCAAAGAATACACTCAATTTACTTACGAAAGTTACTTGAGCTCAATAAGACTCAAAGAACAATAACACATCAGAGTCAAAACTAAAAATACAGAAGAAAGAAAGAGAAAATGCATTCAGTGATCTTTTCAAATTAGAACTACAATGAATGATTATATCTCTAAAGTCTTTGGTGAGTCTAAAGATGCTCATCTTTGAAAATTCATAATCATTTATGTGGAGAAAACTGGTAGAAGCCTTTCTAGTAGCTTGAACTTCAAAACCAAAAGAGATTTCAATTCTTCTCTCCTACGTTGAAATCTTAATTTCTCAAACATGTCGCTAAAATTAATCTAGGTAAAACTCAAGGATGTCTTGTTCCGGTCACTAATCACTACTTAAATCTAGAATAGTTGGATGTTATTTGCCCAAAAAATAGTAGAGAATCAAAAGATGCCTATTTATATTCACCCCAAAATCTTTAAATTTATGCAAAAAATAATAAATAAATTATTTCATTACAAGTAAAAAAGATGTTTAATTGATCTGATAACTCCTCTTTTGAAAGTATATATTAAAGCTGTTCCCATTTCTTGAAGTATTGTATAGCTTGTAAAATCAAACTATATGAATCTTATCATTTGGATACCTATAAAAAACTCGGTATTATTTCTTTACCATATCCCTTCATTTCAAACCACCCAATAAACAAGGAAAAAGAGTTCTACAGAAATATTAATAAAATGGAAAAAAAAAAACATTCTTACAGCAATATTAATAAAATGGGGAAAAAAAACATACATAAATCAAAATATAAATAAAAAAAGCAGCACAAACAAACATTTCCTGTCAAATTCAACGGTGTACTAAAAGTATGTCATTCAATCATATGTAATTTTGAAGCTTAAAAAGCTAAGAAAATGTCAAACTAAGTGGGTTTCGGGGGATTTTATGTGAAAACATCAACAGAATAACCGAAGAAAAGTGGTTTCCTTGACAAGCCATATATATAAAAATTTTCCATCCAGCACAAAATTTAAAATGGAATGTTCAAAGCATAAGTTATTTGAAAATTTAGATGACCATAAAAACCATAATAGACATATTTTTGAAATGAATTTCATCCTTATAAAGTTTGAAAAGATGACATAATAAACAAGAGATACCTCATCAACAGAATGTACATTGCGATCGTCTGCTGTATAGATTAGAACATCCTGAAATGAAAATCAGAATATTCTTAGTTCATACTCCCCAAAATAGAAAACAAATTCAAAGATAACCATCTCGTAAATTAAGTAACATTCTTATGTTTCGCCATACAGCATATATAAATTCATCTAACAAAATTCATAAGAGAAAATTGAAAGAAGGTCGCAAATGGTTTACTTACACCTGCAAAAGGAACAACAGATGAAGGATCTCCATCCTTGAAGCGAAAAAATCCACCTTCAAAATCCTTTCCATGGCTGTTCAAGTAACATACTGCCTTCAACAGAAAACCAAAAGTCATGTGTATTGAATGTCTAGCCCATAATAATGAGAAATGTCATAATAACTTATATAGTTTTATCTTATATCAAACATAAAAGTTTAAATATAAGAAAATGAAAAACAATACTCTCATAATATTTTCAATGAAACAACTCTTAAACTATTTGATTAGAATAAGCTTTCATATTTTACACATCTCTCGGGACAAATGAGAGGCCAAATTATATTTTCTTATGAGATCAGCAAGCCCAAAAACCTTTGGGTTCATTCAGACCAACTAACATAGGATTGAACCATTATGTCAGTCAAACCGATCTAAGTCTACAATTCTGCTCAATTTGCCTATGAAAGCTATACAATGCTGCTCTATCGGTGAAATAATTACTAACACACATAATAAAACGCCCGCTTAGAAAACTCATAATTAATAAAAATTTAGGATCATTCAAGTGATTAATTCACTATAACTAACTCATTATTAAGAGACGTACCCAATACACTGATTTACACTCCTAATCCCCTCCCTCCCTCCCTCTTGTATGATTCATACAACCTTCTCAATATTGACATATCTTGCTTCAACAACCAAATTTAATGCACTAAGCCTGGAAACTTAAAAAGGAAACTAAATATATTACAGAAAGCATACAAATATTCTATAAAACATTTTTGAGTTCATTCCTACATTGCTAATCTAAAATAAAATATTAAACGAAAAAACATTGCCTATTTATATTTTCAAATGTCAGCATCTTAAAATAGTTAAGTTTAAATACATTAGTTGTTATCATAAAGTTAAAAATGCAGTGTAGCATGAAGTAGAAAAGTCGTGTCTAGCCTTTTATATCATTATAAAAAAGGACAAGATTCTATGACTTATCATATCTGAGTAGCAACATCTTTTTTTGCAGCGGGAAACTCCAAAGACCATCCACACAAAATTTCTAAGCTGAGTAAATTGCTTCAACCAGAAACACACACACACACACACAACCCAAAGTCAAAGACAATAATTTTGTCAATATCATATCATATACGAGAGCAACACGAGCAAATTAAACTAGTGAAAACATTAACATCTTGATTTGGGCATACCGCAAAATCTCGTTGCTTAAGGTAATGCCTATTGTCATCACTATGCCATCCAATTGAGGCCCCTTTACACCAACTGAAATTTTCAGACATGCCATAATTGAGAGAGTGAAAAATTAAGCAAATTACAGTAAAATAAATAGCATATTACATTACCTTAAGAAGCATTTTAAAAAAAACAGAAGGTGCATGCCAACATCACATTCAAAATCTACAGCATATATGTAGAGGCATATTAAGTTTGTTGTCAACTAGTTCAGAATGAATCCTCTTCATAATTCATAATTGTAAGACAGAGATGTTGGGATGGCGACGAAGCAACTTTTAGATAAAAATTTATCTCTAGATCTAGGTGACCTAAAACAAGAAATATATTTTTTTCATAAGGGAACTTCCACTAGAACAAAACTTGAGAAGAGAATTTTAGCAAAGAGAAAATGACCAAAATAGTCCCCCGAGTATTTGTAAGCGATCATTTCAGTTGTAGAATGTGTAAAAAACTAGATGTAGTTCCCAAACTCTTAAAATATTGACTAAAATGATCCTGCAATCTAAAATAATAAAAATTAAAATTAATGGTGTCAAAAATGAGAGAATTTTAGAAAAAAAAAATTCTAAAATTTTTTTGTAAATATAATTTCCCACTAACCATATTTTCTAGTGGGCAAAAGCCAAGTACACATACAACCAAAAATTATGTGGCAAGTCAAGTCAAGCTCAAGCCACACCTAACTAGAGCTCAATTAACCAATCAAGTTCAAGCTTGAGCTCCAACAAGTTTGAGTTGAATCATGAGCCAACATATTTATTATAAAAGAAAGAAAATAATTTCAATACAGACTCTTACTATAGTAAAACATAAAAGAAGAATGAAAAATTAAAAGAGAAATAATTAAAAAATAAATTAATGTAAATAATTAAATACAATTTTTAAAAATTCTAGACAATGCACTTTTGCTCTTGCATAAAAAAATTATTTTTAATTGTATTACATAAGAATGTCTTTTGAACAAGTCAATACAAGAGCAAATGAGTCAAGTTAATGCTTTATCAAGCTTGGTTTATTAGCTCATCAAACTTAACATAGGAGTCATTTAATAATCCAATCCCAACCAGCTCACAAGTCGACTTGACTCAATTAAAGCCAACATGCAAACACGTGTCAGGTGACATTGGAAAGCGCATGCTAGCCTTGCAATATAGAAGAAAGATGAATATGATGTTCATAATTTCATGCAACCTCTTAAAACTTTGAATAGGCCTTAGGGTTTAAAACCAAAAAATAAAGAGAAAGCAAGAGTAAACAAGCATGATAGAACAAATGAAAAACTAGGAAGAGGATGATCAGACATGAATCAAAGCCATGATTGATGTCCTCTCTTAAGGCACACAATGTGCAAATGAGAAAGACCTATTTATATATTTGATGGCTTCGATAAGAGTGTTGGATGTAATGTGAATAAAAGGAAAAAGGGGAAGACGTGTTAGCTATTTCCACCTCAAAACATCATCCTCATCTTAACGTGTTTATTAATATAAACCTAGGATGTTACCTTACTTATTTCAATATTCTTCATTATGAATAAAGATTTATTAATAAGCTAGATCAACTAAGAGTTGAGTGATCGTTATAAGAAACGAATATAAATTAATTTTAATATGAGAGTTTAATATAAGGAGTTTGAGGCATTTAATTATTTATTACTACCGCTTAGATGCATGTATTTAATTATAGAGATTAACATTATATTAAAGTTAAAATAATGTTAATTAAGCATTTTTTTTTCATATTTTAACTTAGAAAGATTGAGGAGAAATTATAAATATATGTGTGTGTATTAATTAAAGAAAATTAATTCGGTAGATTTATTTTTGATTAAGGGAGAAACACACCCTTTGCTTGTCAGAAACATAATCCTTAAAATTTGTTTGTATGCACTAATCAGTGATAATAAAATTCTAAAATATGCTTTATTTATTTTTAGATTTGCACATAATCATTTTGATATGATAATATAGTTAACAAATTATGATCATAATAATTTTAAATCCTATAACACAAAATATTTATTAAAATATAAACTTTATATGATATATGCGTGCATGCATGATACAGGCATGTGAGTAAAAACCTTTTTGGTAGGCTTGTTAGGTCAAGTCCTCAAAGTGACAACTCTTGTTAGAATTATAGGATTTCCATGGATTGATAAAAACCTTAAAAGAATAAGGTAAATTAGTGGGGTCGCTGGGAATAAATTTAAATATTAAAATATTAAAATAAAATTGATGGGTCCTTTATGTATTGATGAATACATAATGCATGGAAATAGATGTTTTGGCAAATTGAACGCAATGATCATCAATTTTTATAGATATTTTTTATGATATATACTATATAATAGGCATTATTAGATAAATTTCATATTTGATTTTTTTTGTGTGCAAGGTTTATAAATATTATTATGAAACATCTATTATTACTTCTATAATTTTTTTTAATCATATTAATGCCCTATGCATTGTCAATGTTACTTTGAGTGTAGGTTTCACCATTATGTTTGTTTCTTTCAAACTCATGCTCATTATCTTTTATTTACAAGCTACTATTTGCGTAGTGTCTAAAAGAAAACTCCTAATCTCATGTTTCAAGTATATCATTGAAAAATAATTAAGGTTTAAAATCATTTAATTTATTCAATAGTGACTTGTTCCTTGAATAAGGTATTGTTGTAATTAAATTTATTTTATGTTTTGGTGAATGAATTAGGTGTTATTGAATTTAGAAGCTCTAATGATCCTACTAATGGTCAAAATTTATTAAAATAGATATTTTACTAAATGAAATTGTTTTTAATTTTTCTACTCATCCCATCCTACCTAATTATTACCAACTTCTTCAATACTCAATGGACAGTGTGATAGAAGCACAACAAGTCCACGGAAGCAACAAATATCATGAATTACATAATCTTGGTCAAACCATTCACTTTAATACAACTTGTTAAGAAGTGTAAAACCGAATGGAGACAAAAAATTAAGTTGGATACAACGATGATGAAACTTTTTCAACTCAATGCTTAAGCTTGTAAGAGCAGGGAAAAACTTAGTGATTTAAGGAATTTTTACATCAACATATTTTTCAAACATCCATTATGGGACTAAATTGAATAATAAGTGTCAAAATGGTCCCCTGACTATTTTCATGGCCTATTTTAGTTACAAAGTCTATAGAATTGTCAAATTAATCCCCAGACTCTTTTAAAGGGATCAAAATAGTCCTCTATAGGACTATTTCAGCTTATATTAAGAGAATCTGAGGAATAAACTAACAACTTTATAGACTCGGATTAAAATGAACTCATGTAAGGAATCAGAGGACCATTTTGTCAGTTTTCTCATTGAAAAATGCAATGTCTGTTAACACTTTAGAAGTTATCTTCTACATTCATCGTATTTGCTTCTTTATTCACCATATTCGCTTCTAATTGGTGCTTCCACAAAAAAAAACTGTTTGCTTTCATGATATCAAATTTTTTAGAGAAAAAAGGTAAAATGTCATTAAAAGAACATTATTTTCCATTACCATTAACATAGATATTAGAAATGATCGCATAGGTTTATCTTCTTATTCTATATTTCAAATTGAAGGGGGAAATCAACAAAAAGCGAGAAGGGCTAGGAATACCTTATGAGGCCAGTGAACTCGATGAAGAGCTCGAACTCGCATCCGAAGAAATCCTCGACCTTCTCCTTGAGCTTCTCCCTGATGAAGATGAAAGGAAGAATAAGGTGAGCGCAGTTGGTGGCCACCAGATGGCTGAGGGTCGTCGAGAACACGTTAGGACGGTAACCCACCGCTCCGCAGCTGCGGTGGATGAACTCGAGCTCCTGTGCACAAATCATCTTAGGTCGAGTAGAATGAGAGAGAGAGTTGGGTCTATACCTTGCAAAGATCTTGAGGGACGAAATCATGAATATGGAGACGGGGATGCTGCACCTCCATTACGGTCAGCGAAGAACTCAATATGCGCTGCGCCCCCTTCGAGACTTCTCTGTGACATCAATGCCTCCGTAACTTTTTTTTATTGTTATATTTAAATTAATGTTAACTAAAATACTAATAATATGAATTAAAATATTAAACTAATTACGAAATTAAAGCTTGTTAAATGATTTATGTTCCCACTGTAATATCTGTTCTAAGTAGGCTCGTAGAAGTTCCTCTTAGATTCATTCTCTAAGTTAACTAGTCGAACACAAATATTTTCTTTTTTGTGCTCGATATATAAACGAGATGAATGTTATTGAAATTTGTTCATTCGTGTTATGCTCGAAATACAACTTGATACGCCACCAACAAATCATCATAATCCAGCACGAATCTCGATGCAATATTTTGAGCACGAACATTCAAACTTCAATTACGAGTCATCCGGAACTCCGATTTCAG
>NEWO01000004.1:4578540-4629147 GCA_003013225.1 Phalaenopsis aphrodite
TTAAATACTGATTTGAGGAGTCAAGAATGTTGTTTAGTGATCCATATGTGCTGAAATGTACCGTAGAAAACCGCCGTTTGGTTTGGATGTTGTAGGGGAGCTGTAGAAAGCTACTGTTTGGTTTGTGAGAGCTGTAGAAATTTGTTGTTTAGGTTTGGGAGAGTTGTATTAGCTGTAGAAAGCTACTGTTTGATGTTTGAAAATGCTATGAGAGTTGTTTGAGGTAGAGAATCGTTGTAAAGCTGCTGTTTGAAGTGTATAATCGTTGTAGGCTGCTGTTTGGAGGCTTACAAGAGCTGTTTGAGGTGTAGAATCACTATAGGCTGCTGTTAGGAATTCTTATGATCGTCGTTTGGAGTTTCTAGCTGCTGTCCGGAGTAGTAGCAAGCCTTAAGATTGATTTTCGAAGTTTCTAGCCGCTGTCCGGAATTGTAGGAAGCCTTAGGACTATTGTTCGGAGTTCCTAGCCACTGTCCGGAGTCGTAGGGAGTCGTAGAGTTGCTGTCGGGAGTTCCTAGCCACGCCCGGAGCCGTAGAAGGTCCTAAGATCACCGTATACGCTTGCTAGTTGTTGTCCGGAGTTGTAGAAAGTCTTAGGACTGCTGTTCGAAGTTTCTAGCCGTTGTCCGAAATTGTATGAAGCCTTAGGACTGCTATTCGGAGTTCTAGCCGCTGCTCGAAGTCGTAGGAAGTCGTAGAGTTGCTGTCAGGAGTTCCTAGCCGCTGCCCGGAGCCATAGGAGGTCCTAGAATCACCGTGCACGCTTGCTAGTTGCTGTCCGGAGATGTAGGAGGTCTTAGGATCACCTGTTTGAAGTTCCTAACTATTGTTACGACTTGTTCTGCTGCTTATTGTTGTTTTTCTACAATTTATTTAAATTCCATGAAAATTATTACACATTGTAAGCTAAACATGCAACAGGGATAGCGACAGCAGATACGTCATGTACACAAGTACATTTTATTTATTATTGTTTTATCATTGCAATTTACTCTTGCTCTAACACATTATGCAGGTGTTGATTACAATTTTATTTTCAAAACAAAATAATTTTAAAAAATTAAACATTTTCAAAACAAAAACAACAAAAAAAAAAAAACACGTACTTTTGAATTTTTTGGCGTCCCTCGGAGAAGGTAACCCACGGTTGCTAACGAGATCTCTCCGGTTTAAATGGATTTCACAATTCGATTAAGCTAGGTAAGTTCAAAAGAAAATAGTGGTACCAAAATGAGGAAACCATGAGATCCTAACTGGTGTCACTCAAATCAACTTTAACTCTTTCCCATAATGACAACAAAATAAAAAAAACTTGAAACACACATGTTACAACTTTTTAAACCTTAGACTTTAGGACTGCTACTTCGACGAGAAGCATGGAGCAACTTCGTGGGCAGCGCGGCAAGAGGCTTGGAGCGGACTACAAGTGGAGGTGATCGTCATTCTACAAAAGCAAAACAAGTCTATACCAGTTAAACTCTCTCCTTAGTCTGAATAACAACCCATAGGACTTCGAGGTGCTCGCCCAGCACGACGTAAATCATCATACCTTCTTTAGATTTCGGCACAACCATGTTGTGCAACGTAAGTCCTAATTCGCTTTAGGTTTTGAAGATGTCGTTTGTTACGACATAAACTCTCATTTCTTTGCGGGATATTTGCACAATCAGTTATTATGCAAATATAAGTCCCAAATAATAAAATTGACAGGATTAAACACTCAAATAATATTCTCTCTAAAACACAGCCACACAGTATGATAGTTTGGGAAGTCACTGATATTTCTCCTCAGGATCTGTGACCACTTTATCTTTTCCTCCCTTTGGACTCCTGAAATGAATTGTTCCTACTTGAGTCACTCATTTATTTTTTAACGTCATACCGTAAAAACTTAAACTTTGATCATAATCAAGAGTTTTCTCAAGTGACCCCAGTCATTTGAGATATAATTAACTATAAGGGTTTGTCTCTACAGGGAACTTAGAACCCAGGTAAAATAAATCATATTTAATCTTTGAATTAAATAGGAAAACTTGTCGGTCACATATAAAAGATTCGCAGACCAAACGGATGCCACAAATCTCTTAGTTTGCAGGATTGGGACTATTGTAGAGGTATACACTTATCTTTCAAGATGGTGTAATATTTGAGGTATCGGGCACGATTATGCAAACTATTAGACTAATAAGATCTATTTGGTCTCATTTTCTAAAAATTAAAACACAATAATTTCAAAACCAAAACTATATACCTCTTATATTAAATTAAATTTCAAAAGTATTTTCAATTTTCAAATTTTTGAAAGGTTGACCGACAATACATAAGAAAAAAATTGTCTAGTTTGTATGTAAATCTTTTAAACACCCTTAATCGAATATATGCATGCATCACCCACTACTTCTGCAATGTTTAATCACTAACAGTCGGTGTATCTGTTTGGTTGAAAGATCACTAACTTAAATCCTATTTTCTACCTGCTTCAGAGCATGTTTCAAAAAGTAACATTCATAAGATCTTCAATACTTTTATTCACTGCGCATCTTCTTCTCATCCATTTAAATCCTAAATTTTAAAATAAAAAATCTAAAAAATAATGTACTACAATTTAATTAGTTTAAACTACCTCCATGGCAAACAGTTTTCATGATTTAGCCCCTTCAAAAGTTACTAAAACCTACTTGCACCCAAACTGGTCAACTAAATCTCACATCATGCAAAAAGAAAGGCAACAGATCAACTTATAACAGAAGATTCTCGAATTCAGTCTAGGATTCGAGTCGAACAGGAAGATAGAGTCGATTGATGCTTACTAAACAGCTTCCAGAGAGTTATTGAAAGCTGAAAAATCCCTTGACATGACCAACATCAATAATAAGAACTAAGAAGGAACATGTTCGCCCATTAAACAATTAGAACAGGTGGCAGGTTTCAAAAGAATGGTTCACCTACCTAGCGAAAACCATTACACGAGAAGAGTCGGAGCCGGAAAGGCTGGTAAGGGAAGCGAGAGCTGGAATGAATGAACCGTAAGAGAACACGGCGAGCAGAAAGAGAAGGAGGACCTTTGAGATTCCTCGGCAGACCATCGCTCGCGAAGGTGCCCACCTCCTGCTCAAATAGGGAGTTCTACACTAGTTTGTTGGGCTAGACCAGCGAGACTGCAGGAGCGGAGCGGGTCGGTTCGCGTCTATGGCAGATGAGTTGAGGGTAGCGGAGGGAACGCGTAAAAACGCAACCCTCGAACGTCGGCCGCGGGGTTGAACCCGTGGCCCTCATTTAATCGAAAACATCGGACAACACGGCTCGGACTTCGCCCCAAATGAGTGAAAACAGCGGCACGAAGCCGCACCACGGAACGGCAGCGCTCCCAAACGGGCCCTTAGACTTTTGGATTTGAATCATATCGCCCGGTTTGGGAAAATTCAACTCCAACAAAGGTAATTGCTTGATAGTTGCATGCAAATCTGTAGAAATTGTAGTGCTTCTACTAGTTCATTTATAAAGAATCTATCATACAATGGCATAAAGAATCCTGATACCCACCATTAGCAGTAAACACGATAAATCTATATAAGTTGGCTCAGGGAACGAGATAGGTAAATTCTTCTGGTGAAATGTTAAATTAGAATAGCAAGGATGGGCATGGAATACGTGGAATCCACAGTGCGGGTGAGGTTCATGAAATAAAATCTAAGTCGCGTTGAAGGTACCAATACTTATTGAGGTTCATGAAACCTTTTTTATTTATGTGCACCATCAGCTTCTCACTAGTTTGTTCGCATCAACATACTGATAATTGTCAATTTGAGGCAAATCTCTTCATGCAAACCCAAGAAACAATGTAATTCATGCAAATGTCATAATAAAAGTAATGAAAATTACTAGAATGCTGATATGCATCTTAAGATACTGCTCTATGATACTGGAGTTAACCCAAACCACAATAAAAATAGGAATCTTATTGCTGAAATTCAAATGCTACAACGACGACTCTTCAAAAACAAGAAATAAACGACAACAAACATAAAAAGGTCACCCTCGGGCAATGGCAAAGAGATGGGTGGTGGCTGGCCGGCAGGGAAAGAGTGCATGTGGGGGTTGGCAGCAGCAGGAAGGTAAGTAGAGGGTGGCTGCAGGACTAGGAGAGCTCAATATGGGTCTATGGCAGGAGGTTTGAGTTGGACTGGGAGTTGCTGTAAGGGCCAGGGGGTTGGAAGAGGGTTTTGGGTGGTAGCAGGAAGGTGGAGGGGCGTTTGTGTAGCTGGAAGGAGTGTTACTGGAGGGGCAGATAGAAAGTGTGGGTGTGTTTGGAGACGGGTAGGAAACTGGCGGCAAAGAGGAATAAAAAACGGGTAGGAAACTGACAATTTCACTTTCTTCATAAGTCCAGGAATAAAAAACCAAGTCAATTTACTTTGTAGAGAGTATTTCAATAAAAGCCATGTCAAAAATTAACTTAATTTATTTAACTCATCTATCAATTTCAAAAAATAGAGTTTACTTATTTCTACATTCAAGATTCACTTGATCAGAAAGAATAAAAACATATATGTGTGGTTTCACATTGGGAATTTATTTCATCAATCTGATCAATCAACTCTTTAACAACAACATTCATAATTTGTGTGGTTTCACATTGAGAAGTGGATTCAATTTCACATTAAAGAAAATGTATATACTTAGAATTTTCTATGTAAACTTGAGGTTCATGCTGAAGGTTGGAGTTCTAATTGCACTTAGGTTCATATTCAATCATAGGTTCAGTTTGAATTGCAAATTCAATTTCTTCATAGTAAAGTCAGCTTCAACACAAGATTAAGGTTCCAAGTCCTGTTCAAGCATAGGTTTAGGTTTATGAATAAATTCTAGCACAAGGGGGAACTTTCAAATTCAAAATCAATTTCAAATTTAAACTTCGACTCCTATTCAGATATAGATTCAAGAATATTTGTTAATTTAGTTACAGGTTCAGGCTCCAAATCAGCCAAAAAAAAATTCAAATAAAATTTTCAATCTTCATCAAACACATCTTCAAAAAATATTCATGACATGCAATTTATAAAATAGAATTATATTCAACTACAGATAATTCTTTTGCCCTATGTTCGACAAGTTAATAGAATAAAATATCTATTTTTCTATTGGGAAGGACCTTAACTTGATTAGTCATTGATCATTTGATATGTTTTTACATTAAACTTTTTTAGTTGGTTGTACAAAGTAATCAAATATCATTTCTTTAGCCAGCCTCTGATTAATATTGATGCCGAACCTCACTTCAAGTTATTTTATTAATGTGCTTGAGAAGAGCAAGTGATAATTTTGCTTTTAAAAAAACATTAATCACAACGGTGATATTCATAATGGAACGCTCATAATATGCCTTAAATTCTGAAGATCTAGTTAGAGCCCCAATTTTGGTGCATTGAAACTTATTATTCATAATCACTTGCCTAGCACCTTTAATTAAAAAATGAAATAACAAAACAATGTCAACGCACATGTTTTAAATGAAAATCATAAAGTTTTTATAAGATTCATAAAAACTATAATCATGTTGCTTTCATTGCTTTAAATTGTTTGACCCATATACTTACTAAATGATAGACATAACTCTCTAAGCATATGTTTAAGTTCAACCGTGTAGGTTCTAGTTCACTTGCAATACTTTGCTAAAGCATATAAACAAGCCCAGCTAATTTAGATTTAGCACATTAAATAATTCAACATTGGATAGAAGAAACTTAAAGAAGTGATCAAAACTATCAATCAAGCCTAATAATTCTAAAAATTAAAACTCCCATCGAATGTAGGAATATAACTAAAAAAGCAAGTCAAGTAGCTCATCTCCAACAAACTATTGCTAAATTTATCAGTCTACCAAACCTCGATCATCAAGATTGACTAATAAAATGAAGCCGATCAAGAAGTAGTAAAGGCCACGTATAATTATATAATGGTGTAGAGTGTAGACCTACAATTACCCAAAGAAAACCGAAGGAAAAAAAAAATCTTTCAAAAATAGCAAAGAGACAATAACTTTCACAAATGCAAAAGCCGTAATTACTGGAGGTGATTGAAAAACCATCATCTAATTAAAACCAAAAAAATTGTATGAAGAAATCAGTGGCTAATTAATTTTGGCAAGCTCGAAAGACAAGAAGTTATCATAAAAATAATTCAAACTAAATAACACACCAAAAATATGACTTTAGGCATTTCCAGAAGGTTGTTAAAGATAAAATGTTATTAATCAAGCTAAATAAACAGGAAATCTAACAAAATTCATGAGGATGAAAGGTTTAAAAATATCGTAAAAATATTCTAAGATATTATTTGGAAAATACAAGAAAGTGATATATTTGCATGGCTGATAAGTCAGCATTCTCCCACCTAAACTTATAATTTTAGGAGCAATTACATAAATAGCACCCAAAACATTGCTCTTTACAAATCTGGCACCCTCTTTCATCCATTTTTCAAATTCTCACTCAAAAATCAAATTCATGATAAAGCCCCAACCCATATTTTTCATTTTTATCAAATTCTCACAGGTTTGATCGTTGCGGGTGTAAAATATGTCGGTTCAGTAGTACAAAAATATCACTTAGGAGCTTGATTTTGTAAATAGCAATGTTTTGAAAACTCCTAATTTTAAGTGAATTGAAAACTCCTAAAAGGAGAGACATGCTCCGGAATCATACCATAAAGGGGATGTTCAGTCTTACCATCAGCCACAAAGAAACCACATAAAGCATTCTCAGCAATTTAGATATCAAATTATGGAAAAATAAAAGAGATCATATTTGTTGAAGATTCAATGGGCCGATCTCCCTATAAAAATTACCAATGATGATGAGTATAAGAGCGGATGTTGTGAGGATTCTAGATGGATCAAATCGTTCATTAGACAACAAAAAATAAAAATTAAAGGTCCATGAGCTAGGCCATTAAATTTAATTTTCGACTGTAAGAGAACAAAGGCAAATTGTATTTTTTTAATTTGTTTTAATAAGTTGTGTTTAAATCTAAGGAAATACTAGAATAATTTCTATTTTAACGTATCCAGTTTGTTCTGATAGATAAAGTTTGCCCTTTTTTTTGGAGTTTTTTTAAGAAAAAGAAAACAAGCTTATCCCCATCTACAATTATCTTAACTTCTTGTAGGGAAAAAGGAATCAGAAAATCTCCTAAAAATCTTTCCCTTCTCCTTTAGCCTGCTCTCTAATACTCAGTTCCCACTTCTGTAGCTCAAAGCCGGAAAAGCTCCTCACGGATTATTGATCACAACTGAAACAAAAAATACATATCTGGTATTATGTTAGGTATGGCTCATATACCATGAATGAGACAGATGCAGGAGCGGAGCGAAGCTCACAAGCAGAGTAAGGTGGAAGGATCTGTCCAATCGGGGGAGTTTCATTATGTGGGTTGGTGGTGAGGGGGCAACACCCCACGGTTTGGTACAGGGTCAATTTAAGCAATTACATATTGTACTATAGGGTTATATATATGTCATGTTTGTAACCCTAGGTGAGTCTCTGATACTCTGAGATTCTGAATTTTGTATTCTGTAGTCTTTTCTAAATATTGAAAAAGAAGTCGCCGCTATGCTCCCGATGATGTAGACATCTTTCCCGAACCTCGTAAATCTCTGTGTGTTTTACTGGATTTGTGTCGATTCCTGTTTTACTTCGCCCTAAGTTCTCAACAAGTGGTATCAGAGCTTGGTTCGACGATTCGTGCAAACAGACGAAGAGGAGGTCACGACATGCAGCACTTCGACGAATTCGGCGGCTTGAGAGTAGGCTTCGACAAGCTGAAAAAGAGATTGAGCGAAGGTCAGGGCTCTCAATAGCGAAGGAAGAAGCTCTCGCGAGGGATCTATTCGCGAAGCGAGAGATTGCGGAAGGAGCAATTCCCTCGAGAAGAATTCGGGAAAGGAAAGATTTCCTACTGGAGCGGAGTTTTTTTCACGAAAGAAAGGTTGCGGTCTGCGGTCCAATTTCTTTTCGGAATTAGGGGAAGCGGAGGATTTCCATGATTTCTGCGAAAGACAGAGGTGTTCGAGCAACAGAGGAAGCGGCAGAGCAGCAAAATTGGAAGGGCGGAAAAGAAAATTCACGCGGAAAAGGAAAGTCCGCTGGAAAGGAAATTGAGTACCAAGATATTCCGGAGATATGTCAGGACATGGAAAAAGGGGAATCTGTTACTGCACTCGGAAAAGAAAAATTGGAGGCTGTCCGATTGTAAGGAAATCGGTATTCGCCCTTTTGTGATATTTCAGGACGCAGAATTGCAGGAGCTTTTCTAAAAGATGAAGTTTTTCTGGAAGGAAAGCGAAGGCAGAGCTTTTCTAATTGGAAAACGGAGGATGAGCTTTGCCGAAAGTAAAACAGAGACAGAGCTTTTTTTAGAAAGAAAGCAGAGCTTTTCTGAAAGGAAAAATGAACTTTTATGGAAAGCGGAGGCGGAGCTTTTCTGAAAAGAAATGAGAGCTCTTCTTGGAAGTTGAGGAAAAAGATTTTTGAGAAAGTTTAATTGAGAAAATTTTAATTAAGGGAAATTTTTTTTTCAGATAAACTTAATTAAGAGAAATATTTAATTAAGAAAACTTAATTAAGGAAATATTTCAATCCTTTTTCAGAAAGATTATGTTGTTTTTCTAGGAAACTTAATTAAGGGAATATTTCAATCCTTTTTCGGAAAGACTCTGATGTTTTTTCTGAGAAATTTAATTAAGGGAACTACTTAACTTACATTGGAGTATAAGAAACTCCATGATGTATTTTCTCCTAAGGGATTGGATATTCGCCAAGGTGAAGATTTATTAGGCATATGTATTTCTCCTAAAGAGCTAGATATTAGCCAAAGTGGTGATTTGTTAAACATATGTATTTCTTCTAAGGGGCTGGATATTCGTCAAGGTGGAGATTTATTGGGTATATGTATTTCTCTAAGGGGCTTGATATTCGCGAAGGTGGAGATTTGTTAGGTATGGCTCATATACCATAAATGGGACAAATGTTGGAGCGGAGCATAACCCACGAGCGGAGCAGAGCGAAAGGATCTGTCCAATCGGGGGAGTTTCATTATATTGGGTTGAGGGTGCGGGGGGAACACCCCGCGGTTTTGTACAGGGGTAATTTCAGTAAATATATATTGTACTATAAGGTTATATATATGTCATGTTTGTAACCCTATGTGAATCTCTGATATTCTGAGATTCTGAATCGTGTATTTTGTACTCTTTTCTGAATATTGAAAAGAAAGTCGCCGCTCTCCTCCCGAGGATGTAGGCATCTTTGCCGAACCTCGTAAATCTCTGTGTGTTCTTCTGGATTTGTGTCAATTCCCGTTTTTCTTCGCCCTAAATTTCTCAAACACGGATTATTGTATCATAACTGAAACAGCACCCATCTCCTGTGCAATTTATTATTGTTTTCTTTTTGAATCATCGCTGTTGTCTTAAAACCATTGAAAAGCTTCCATTTTTCCACTTGTTGTGCCTTGGTTGCTTTTGTCCTTAATCTGGTGGCCATGCTGCTAATTTCTGCCAGCACTGCTGCTAATTACTTCTCTGTTGTTTTTTAATTGCTATTGCACACTCCAGGTTACTTTAATCAACAAACTTAGCAGTGAAAACAGCAACTTCTTGTCCCAAAAAACAATGAAGTCAATCAACCTTTTTTATTTTGGTTGAGATAAATAAATAACAAAGAATTGTAGGTCATAGAGTTGTATTATTTTAATTCTTGCATCCATACAATTTTAAGCATTTTATAAATTTTAATTTAATTTCACACGTGAACAATTTTGAAATGATTTTGAGTTGGCTCAAAAAAAGTTCAAGCCAATTCAAAATCAGATAGTTTTGAGTCTGCATAAACTTGATTCAAAATTATTTCAGTTTCCAGTAGAGTTTTAGTTGAGCAAGGATAAATTTTTTTTTAAGTTTGAGTTGAACCAACATTCCCAAACTCGACTAAATGTCAGCCATAAGGTTCGGTTATTAAAAAAAACTATTATTGCTCAAGTAGTAGAGCATCTTTGTATTTGGATGTATAATCTAGCGCTTACCAGCATGCCCTCTAGATGAGCGGACTGCTGGACTAGGCACATCTATCAAGTGACGATGCCACTTATTTAAAATTGAATACTAATGAACAGGTATTGGCATTCAACTCCTGGAGTGCAATTTGTCTTAAATGGCTATCTCTCACCGAGTTTTTAGCAACATCTTAAGTTGCAGTTGAGTACTCCTCATAAATGAATCCTTCCAAACGACTTAATACAATGAACTATTTGTCTTAGCTAAGCAACCAGGACCAATTCAGAAACAGCTTAGTTAATCTCATTAGATTGAATTAATTAGCATGGGTTAAGCTATATGGGCGATACTGTTGTGAAATTTAGGGTGAAGAAAACACAGGAATCGACATAAAACCAGAAGAACACAGAGATTAAACGAGGTTCGGCAAAGATGCCTACATCATCGGGAGCGAGCAGTGAATTCAATATTTCAGAGGAGTTCAGTTACATACCCAAGTGTTACACATATATATAGATATATAAAAAACTCATAGATAAATTACCAACACGCCCTCGCTCCCCCTAACCCACAAATCCAAGAGACACCACTTCACACGAAGAGACACACCTCTTCACACGAAAAGACACACCTCTTCATTCCAAGAGACACATCTCTTCAATTTCAAGAGACTCTAAATTCCAGGCATATGAGTCATACCTAACAATACACCACCTTTGCGAATATTCAGCCCCTTTAGAGAAAACATCATGGAGTTTCTTACACTGAAGTGGGTTGGGCAACCATGTCAATTAGCAACTGCAAACATTCAACAAGTTCAAGTCACCCAAGAACTTATTGAAAATATCTGGTTTGGTCAACATACCTGCTGCATTTTCATCATATAATACGACAGAGTTAACTCCACCTACAATTGTACTTCCCAATAGTTGATAGATATTAACATCAGGTTTAGTAGCCCGCAATGTCTTCAAAAAATTCCTTGTGCTAACAAATCTTTCACATTTGTTTGCAATAATCTGAAATTTCATGTTCCGTCAAACTTCACTATCTCGAATTTTGCACCAGATATTGTCATTCAAATTTAATCCTGCAGCGAATTTTACCTACCTTGTATGAAACAAAACACACACCACAGAAAAATTCAAATAAACCTGAAATTTTTTCTGTCAATTTGCAGCAATTTCCCGCAGTTTCCAGTGATTCATGAATCAAATTTTTCACATGAGCACATTTCCTGTTCGCACAAAAAAATTCGGCTGAAATACTGCGGCGACCAGGCGAACTCCACCTGTCACAATTTTTTCTGTGACAAACCTGCGAATATCGCTCGTCGAGCACCACCTGTCGCAACTGCACCTACCGCACCACCTGTCGCAACTGCACCTGCCGCAAAACCTCCTGCGACAAACTTGCGAACACCTGCGGCAACTCCTGCGACAAACTTGCGAACTCCGCTCGTCGAGCACCGCCAATCGCAATTGCACCTACCATAACTCCTGCGACAAACTTGCGAACACATGTCGCAACTGCACCTACCGCAACTCCTACGACAAACCTGCGAACACATGTCGCAACTGCGTCTGCCGCAACTCCTGCAACAAACTTGCGAACTCCTATCGCAACTGCACCTGCCACAACTCTTGCGACAAACCTGCGAACATCTGTCGCAACTGCACGTGTCGCAACTCCTGCGACAAATTTGCGAACACCGTTGGCCGAGCACCACCTGTCGCAATTGCACCTGCCGCAACTCCTGAGACAAACTTGCGAACACCGCTGGCCAAGCACCACCAGTCGCAACTCCTGCGACAAACTTGCGAAAACGTGCCGCAACTCCTTGTGCGACAAACTTGTGAATTCCTCTGGTTGAGCAAATGTTCGTTCCCGTGAGCCCATCTGCCTTGTGAACAATCCGCATTCGAAGCAGCTTGCTTGCTTCCAAAGGGAGGGAATATTCCTCTGGTGGAGAGGAAAGATTCCAGATTCTCTGATATCAATTGTTATGAAACAGAAATTGACACAAAACCAGAAAAACACAGAGATTTAAAGAGGTTCAGCAAAGATGTCTACATCCTTGGGCGCGAGCTGAGGAGTTCAGTTACATACTCATGGGTTACACATATATATAGGCATATAAAAAACCCATAGATAAATTACCAACACGCCCTCGCTTCCCCCAACCCACTGATCTAAGAGACACCTCTTCACACGAAGAGACACACCTCTTCATTCCAAGAGACACCTCTCCAATTTCAAGAAACTCAAAATTCCTGGCATATGAGTCATACCTAACACGATACAATATCTACTTTATAAATAATAACATAACTTTCACACAATCAAAGAACCAAAAAATATCAGAGAATAGAAAGGAAGAAAAGCCCAAAAATATCAGAAAATAGGAAGGAAAAAATGCTTGAGCAGTATGAACTATTGCAACCATAAATGCACAAAGAAGAGAAACAACAACCACAAGATTTCATTTATTTTCAAGAAAATGAAAATATAAACACAACTAATACTAGACATATTCTAACTTTCCAAATATCTACATATTAACCAGAATAATAAGCAGACAAACCTTTCACGGGTTGGTCATGGCAATTTTCAACAACTGGCTCCAACTTGCCACAATTTTCATCATTTCTTTGTCTTTCATCCGTCTCTGAATTAGTAGAACTATTAGTCCCTGCATATTAAAAACAATTCCATGCAAAACATTAGGATATATATAAATGCAGAGGCCATCAGGAAAAAATTTTCCTAATTTTGTTCATCATTGCAGGCATACGTTCCAAGAGGATCAGCATAAGTTGGGAGCAAAGTATATTTAAGCAGAAGGGCTATGGAATAAGAAAATAAAAAAACTACTATTTATGGAATTAATATTCTTACAATCACTTGCAAAATAATAATCTCAATTGAGTCAACTATAGTTATTAGAATATCACTTGTGCTTGTTGAATTTTAATACATTAATATAACACTCATTGTCATTTCGAAATTAATTCATTGAGGCCACCATTAGTTCCAAAGATAATGCCTGAAGAATGCAAAACAGAAACCGTAAAATCGTAAACAAAAATGAGACAAAATTAATTTGTATAAAAAAATCACTCAAGCAATGTTCGTCAGTACTTTAAATTTATTCGCTGTGATTTCATGAAGTACAAACTATTCATTGTGATTTGGTGAATTACAGACTATTGTTTAAGCGGAAGGGCTATGAATTAAGAAAATGATAAAGTATTGTTTATGGAATTAATATATATAGCAATCACTTGGAAAATAATCTCGTTTGTGTCAACAATAGCTGTCAGATTATTCCTTGAGATTTAGTGAATCACAAATGCATTTATAGTACACTCACTGCCGTTTCACTATTCAATTATTAAGGCTTTATTCTATAATTAAGGCTGTCATTCAAACAAATAGGGGGCTTTCAAAGAAGCACGTTGTTCCACGAACAATTTGTGTTCTATTCATTTGTTAAGCAAACAAGATGAACACGAACAATTTTTTAAGCTCGACAAAGCTATGTGTGGTCGTGTTAGCCACATTTTGGCTCAAATTAATTAAATGATTAAAACTAATATTTAATATGAACTTTTTATATTGATTTTTATGTTGGTTTTTAGAAAAATATGTTAAAATTTATCATTTGTGAAATCAATCGAGCTAATTTTGAGCCGAACACATGCCGAACGAACAAACAAATTTGAATTGAGCATAATACAAATATGTCATTCAAGAAACATTTCAAACATGAGTCGATTTCAAATAAAAAAAAATTAACAAGCCGAACACAAACAAACACTGAGCTCGCTGAAGTTAAGCTCGTTTACACCTAAACAAACAAAAAATAACACAAAAAGAAAGCGAAACAAAAAATGATTTTTATAATAATTTATTTTAAGCAGCGTTCATTAGAACTTTAAATTTATTCATTTTGATTTGGTGAATTTCACAATATTGTTTTAAGTGGTAATGGCTGGCATTATGAAAATAACAGATTATTGTTTATGGAATTAAATATACTTATGAAATTAATATACATACAAATCACTTGCAAAACAAGAATCTCAATTGAGTCAACTATAGCTATTAGGACATTCCTAGCGATTTGATGAATTATAGACTATTGTTTTAAGTGGAAGAGACTATTGTTTAAGTGGAAGAGACTATTGTTTTAAGTGGAAGAGCTCTGGATTATGAAAATAATAATTGCATATGGAATAAAGATACTTACCAATCACTTGCAAAACAATTATCTCAATTGAGTCCACCATAGCAATTAGCGAATTGCTTGAAGTTTGATGAATCTTTAATTCATTAATAGAAAACTCACCCTCATCAAAATTCAGGTTGCCATTAATTCAAATGAAAACGACTGAAAAAAAGTGAAGCATAAACAGCATTTTAAAATGAAAGAAAAGTGATTTGTAAGAAAAAGTCCTTCAAATAACGTTTATTAAAAATTTAATTTTATTTGGGAATTGAATCTAATCATAAAACGAGCTGAACGAATGGCGAAAATACAAAAGCAAGCTGTAACACTTGCGTTCCTCACATCCAGTAGATTCTTTCATTCCATGATTCTCACCATCAAACAAGTGATCGAGAAAATCTGATTAGCCTTCCTCAGTTTCTTATATAAAAAATGGGCATAGGAAAAATTATTAGACACTCACCAACTATCGCTCAACTTAACACTGGATGAGTGGTTATTTGGTAAACTAAATGAAGTGAAAGCAGTGATTACCCTCAGCGTCCTTTTGAACCACATCCGTCACTGACGAACCCATTCCTCCCAATGTCTGATCTCCCCCAATTAATTTTCCATCTTCATCGCATCCCGATTTATGCTTTCCCTTCTCCGAACAAGCCACTTGAGAAGGAGACGACGAGCCTTGATGCTCCCTGATACTATCTGACCGATGACCCTGCCTGTACACAAATGAGCCCGGTTTTTTCCCTTCCCTCTGATAATGTGTCTGCTGCCTCCTCAACCCAGCCTGGTGCAGCGCAAGCAGCACATCCCCAATAGAGAAGTAGTGCTGCATGTAAATGACTGGAGTCCAGTTACATCGCCGCTGCTGTATGCATCCTATTGCGTGCTCGAATTCCCCGGGCTCGCCCATAAGCCGGATATGATGCACCAGAGCATCAATAATCGCATTCGCCGCCGCAAATTCACTCCTCAGCCACGATATAAATCCGTCCCTCTCGTCCGGAAACCACTGCCGCTGCGGCAGCGCCTCGCCAACAGAGAAATGCATCTTCTCAGGTTGCACAGCCATCATCGACGGCTCAGCAGTTCCAACTCATCACCAGATCCCGCTATTTCAATACCAGAAACAAGTCAAAAATAACAATGCAGGTAAAACTAGGAACCGTCCAAGCAATCGGAGCAGCGAACGAGCCGGAAAAGCAAGACGGCTCCGGCAATCACCCGCAATGGCGAGCGGCAAGTGAAATTCAGTTGATCTGGATCGAAGGGAGCTAAGATCGAGAGAGGATCTAGGGTTTCTACGAAGAGATGGATGGCTTTGAGAGCACGCGTTTCTGCTCTCCACCGAGTCGCTCAAATGCTGAGACTGATGAGAGAGAGAGAGAGAGAGAGAGAGAGAGAGAGAGCGAACGGGAGAGGACCAGGAGGAAGATTCGTCTTGCGAGAGGGGTATTTCGGGGAAGTCGTTTGACTCGGTAAAACCCCGCACCTGTCTTGCGACCATTTACACGTATGCCGCACGGAATGGCGTACGCATTGATTAATCAACGTCCATTTTAGTATCTAACGGCATAAAACATTTTACGCATAAACGAAACTGTGCGGAGTTTTTAGGATAGTCTATGGTCCCCTTGGGCAGAGTAGAAGGCGCCGACGCGGAGAGGTACTTTTTTGGGCTATTGCCTTCGTAGTTGAATGTGGACCGTCTGATGCGGTGGGAACGGCTGTGGGGATTGATTGAAACGTGATTATAGATTTTCTTAAGGAAATTGGACGATTCTGAACGGACGGGCTTTACGGTGGTTAGGCCGAAGTTGGAACTGTGATTAATGAACATGTTCTTTTTTTTACTCTTTTGAGTTTCAAATGCACAAATTATAAATTTGATTAAAAATAAATAATATTAAGGTTTTGATAATAATATTAAAAATATATGAGTTGAATTAGTTTTGCAAGTAAAATTGATTAGTTATGAAAATTAAAAAATTTACATTTCCGAAATAGTGATGAGACCAAGTTTCATGATCAAATAAAGATGAGCGGGCAACTTAAAGGCTATTAGGCCTAGGGGTTGCCGTAAATAGACTTTAAAGGATGATTGTCAGGCGTTGAAGAGTCAGAGAAGCGTAATAGGTGGCAAACACCCAAGGGCATTTGACATAAGGACAGGCGACAACGACCAATGTATGAACGATTGATGTAAACCGCAATTATCAGGTCAGCCGATAGAACACAAGTTCAAAGGAGCTCGTTGCCCAATGGCTGACGCTGGATATCGCATGGTCGAAGCTCAGACTCATAATCGAGTGGCTCAAAGTTGGGAACATATGGCCTAAAACAGCTGTTGTCCTTTCAAGTGTATAATAAAGATTGAAAGGGTCATGACATCTCACAAAAGTGTTGTCCTTTTAGCATTACTGTTAGAAGTGAGTGACTAAGCCGAAATTGTACATGGTCCAGCTCGGGCCTTTTGGAGGGATTAATTTACTTTAGATAATTTGACGTAATTATCTTAGTGGGGTCAACTACTATAGTTAGGAGGCATTGTACATAATAGTACATGACATCTGTCTTGAGTTTTTTCAATGTGTTCTCAGGTTATTAGCAAACAAAGATGCATTTGGCGGACGCTGAGAAGATTGTTTTCATCACACTGGAGGGAGTATTTTGCTATAATGTAACGTATTTTAAGCCTACGAGTGTTAGGGTGATTTACCAGCACATGAAGGATTAATTTTTTTCAAAATAGAAAGGAAAAAATATTAAATTATATATCAATGGTGCATTAGTAAAAAGTATATCACTAAAACAATATAAAAATTACTTCAAATAAACTTTTGAAACACTAAAAAAGTATAACATAAAACAAAATGTCACCTCAAGTGTAGCTTTGGAGTGGAGCTCAGAAAATTCCTAAGCTACGTGCTAACCCTAAGAGGAATCAAAGCCAACCCGAAGAAGATTGAGACACTCATGTTCATGCCATCAACCTGCAGCGTCAAAGACTTGTATAGGTCAGCGGATCAAATCGAATGACTGACTCGATTCATCTCTAAATCAGGCTACATATGTGAATCATTTTTCAATACCCTATAAAACAGCAAAAGCTTCGCAAGGGGCACCTAACTGTGAACATGTAACAGCTGCTACTATAATATATCAGTGCCCTTGTTGAGATTTAATTTTGTATATAGTAAGTCCTACATGTTTATTTTTATGTTTACTGACTTTCTTGAAGTACTTAGATTTAATTTAATGCTCAATTTATTCGTCAATTTTTAGTGGTTTTATTTCTTGCCCGATTTATTAAATGTCTTCACCAGGTTATAGAGCACATTTGATTGTATTTTAAGGATATTTTTATCTATTTCTATGAGCATCATAAGTAATAAAATAATAGGTTCTTGTTGAAAATTTCTTTCTTAAGAATTTAATACATATTGTGAAAAACGATGACAATAAAGCGAAAAATCAGATCGAGAAAAACATAAAACAAAAAATACAGCGGAGACACACAGATTTATGTGGTTCGACAAATTTTCTACATTCACGAAGCTGCAGAGGATTTTATTATCTTGAGGAATTACAATTGTCGATCACCTCGAATATTACAAGAAAGCACCTTTTCTCTCTATCTGTTTCTCTCTCCTCTTCTCGTCTCCTCTCTCTCTATACTCGAGAGCTTCAAACCAAAGCACACTAGAAGAAGAACCTGGAAAGCCACCAATGTCGAAGATGAAGCCTGGGAAACCAAATCCCGATTGAGATTACAATGGGAGCTAGCATGTCCATTTATTAATTTCATCATGCCATTAAGCCCATTAAAGATTAATCAAATAATTAATGAAACTCATTAATTTTTTTTTTCTCATCTGCAACAAAGCATAGAATGATTAAGAGCAATTAATTTAGTAATTAATTTCGAGTATCAAACACAATTTACTCCCAAACATGAAAAAATGTTAATTTGAACAGTGAACCGCTTTTCATATTCGCAACAATACATCAATATACAAGTGAACTTTCTGGAATTTTTTTATGTATATTTTGCAATTTATTTTCATCAGTATCTTACAGACATGTTTAACTATTTATTGACATTTTTTTCTATAATTTATGGAGTCTTGTATTTGAAGATAAGAAGTTTTATATGCACTGCATATTTAAGAAAAATAACAAATTCAATATTTAAATTCATATCCTCTTATTAAATATATAATAGTATTTTTTATAAACAACTTAATCTATTAAGCTATGGTTTGATTCCTTTTAATTCCCCCATTGTTTTCTCAAACAGAGAAATGTAGAGAGAAAAGGAGACAAAAAAATACTATTTTAAGGGAGAAAGTCCATTTCGAAGGTTGTCGAGTGGAAAATCATCGAGCACTAAGTCGGCTACTATTAACCTATTTTTTATTTCAATTTAATTACTTTTTTTTTTGTAAAGTTTTGATTTATTATTTGTCAAAATTTCGTATAAATTCAGATTTACGGAAATTTGTTAACTTTTGACCCCACAACTTTTTTATATGTTATAGATTACTGTGTTTAACACATCGACTTAAAAATATTTATTTGTATATTTTGCACATACATTAAACTTGATATAAGTGCATAAAATACTATTATGGAGATTTCATATAAGTGATTTTGCAAATTTTATTTTTTGATATGTGTAGATTTATTTCTTTCGCAAATTACATCATTACTTGTATCTACTGGTTTGTACCATTATCTATAACATGTTGTGAAATTTGATATGTGAGAATTGTCATCATTTATATGTTTTTATAACATAAATATGGGGCAGAAATGATAAAAATTAGGGAGTTATAGGTGGTTGTGATTGAACGGTTGTATGTTATGTGCAATTAAGTCGAGTTATAATGAATTTTGCACATATTTAATTGAACATTCATGTGTTAATACATCTGAATAGATGTGAACAAGTGGTGGTATAAGTGAAAGTATAGTTATAAGAGGACATAAAAGGAAATATGAATAAGTGAAACAATAAGTGGAAGCAGGGATAGCGAGGATATAAGGAGATGAATGGAAAATTTTAAAATAATTTGAATAAATTTTTAAATTTGATTTTCATAATATTTTCCTTTACTTATTACTTCATATTGATATAATGTTACTTAACATTATAATTTTTTGTGCTCACGCTGCGATAGATGTTACATATGATATTTTGATATGTTAGCTTTATTTACATCGAATATATATTTATATTTTTTGAAATATTGAAAACTACAGTAGATTTTGAGTGTTTCACTCAGATGTGATTGCTCACCTCCTGTTTTACTCACATGAATTGTTTTAGGCAAGACTGAGACAGAGGTTGAGTAGAGACTTTTGTATTACTTGTGAGAGTATGATTTTAAATATGTTAGTATCTTAGATTATTATTTTTTACAGCCACGGTGATATTTAGTTTTTTAATGATATAGAGATTAAACAATGTTTTTGTATATATTCATTTTGTCACGTATATATATATTGTCTGAATGAGTTTTTTATATATTTATTTTACAATATTTGATAATATTAGTGGATCTGTTTAAGAAACATGAAGAAAAAAATAAGCAAGCAAGATTCCTTTCAAATAGATATTGGGTAATATTTTATATGTTGTGATCTAAACATGAGATGACCCTCCCCGATAAGACATGTTACATCGAGTTGGGTTATGACCGAATTTTTGGTGTCAGCACGATGAATTTGGAGGAGTTAATTTATAAATAGAGTCATAGGATTGATTAGTATATTAATGCAAGAGCAAAATCAGAAAAGTAGATATCTCTCAATTGAAACTGTAAACTTCAGTCCTGAAATTCTTATGCAAGTGATTAATGTGAAATTATAACTATTAAATATATAAATACATAAGAAGTACCGTTGGCATGAATATAAATGCTCATATCTTTAACAACACCCTTAACAAACCACATAAAATTAATTCATCACATCTCACAAATGTATACCCAAACTAACTATTTATTAAATCCCTCATGCATGATTAGAAAAGCACACATAGTAAATATGTTATCAAAACTAGCAAAGCTTGTAACAAATAATGAAATATTAGGTGCTTTCAGCACACGTGAGACCAGCCAATTAAGAGAGAGAGAGAGAGAGAGAGCATGTCCCTTCTTTCTCTCCCTCTCATCTTATTGGTTGGCCGCATGTGACCTAATATTTCTCCGTAACATACATATTACTCATGAAAGTATAACAATAAGAGCCGCAACTACTACATAGAGAATTATGCTTACTTCTATGATGTTAACTCGTATTGCTTCATTTCCATTGAGTTTTAAGATCATGAATCTATCCACCAATCCTACACTGGACTACATATTGAGAGGAAGAAGATTACAAGGCCAAGAAAGACGTGCCATGGCAACAATTTCGCCCTCTTACTCGTCGATGCACCGGGGAATATGAAGGAAGTGAAACCGATCAAGAACTGTGAAAAAAATATATTTTTTAATATTTTTTTCAGAATGATATTTTTTCAATCTTTCAAAAAGTTTTTTTCTAAAGAACAAATAGTTTGCTTTATTTTAGTAGTTTAGAAAATAGAAAATGAATGTACAAGTTCATGCATGAAAATATGTATTTCACTTTTAAAAGGTCAATTAAGATGACACTTTTGATGTAATGTTTAAAATTTGAGTGGTATACATGCAAATATGAATGTTTAAGTACTAGACATTTAACTACATATGAATGTTGTTGTATGCATGTAAATGCTCCTATTTTATTTTTGTTGTATTACACTATTTTACATGCAACAATTACTGACAAATCAATTCTCTAAAATGTGTAGCCTACAATCATGCAATTATAAGAAAGTAAACATTAAAGCAAGAAAAAATAACATATTATAGAAGAAAATAAATAGAAGTTTAATTCATAAATATCATCTAAAAGGAATTATATACGTATATAGATCTGAGATGAGCACCTGAGAAACAAAGAGGAAGATGCATCCCATCCCAATCCAAGCATGTAAACTCTGCATGTGCCGCATTCCTTCCTCCTTAAAATACTGAAGAACAATCCCACTAAATTAATCAGCATGTGACCCATTTTTCTTGCTTTTCTGCTCCCAGCTCGTATAATTCTAAATGCCATAACAGCTAAATCCAAAATATAATAATTACAAAAAAAGACAAAGTCACATTATTTAATCAATAGCAATATATGTTCAATGAGAGAATTTCATTTCATCAAGCTCTCACCTTCTCCACCACACATTACCAGACCAAAAAGCATGAAAACTACATGAGCCTGCAAAGAAAACAGAGTTGTATATCATTAATTTCAGAAAAACTTTGCAGATATCATTATTTGGAGCATTTTGTAATATGTAAGAGGAGAAGAAAGCAAGAGAACAACATCAAAGAGACGTTCGGAGGAGTGTGAGCTGAATGAGATTCCATGGCGGAGATAAAAAATCCAAAAGAACGTCAGGACAGCAACGGCCATGCAGAGCAGATGAGCTATGAAGATGACCGGAGTTGCAGAGATACTAATACGATAGCTTGAGCTTTCCTTCAGTGCCATCGCCTTGGCTACACATGCAGAAAAGCTTAAATAGAAAGAGGGATTTAAATGAATGTATTTGTGTGGAGGAAGGTGGAGGATTTTTCAAGGAAATATGTTATGGGAACATAATAGGAGTTCGCCGGAAAACAGGGCCGCGCGGCTACTCCATGAAATACTTCCAATTGCACCACCATTAGGATGGCAGAAAGAGTTTATTTAGTCATTTTTAGACGGTGGTCAGTTTTGTTGAAGCTTGTTTGTTTTGTTTATCTTTAGTTTTTGCCTGTAAATAGGAAAAGGGTGGGTTGTTGAAATTAAATATGACCATCTCTTGCTTCTTTGTATACTGAATTTCTTGTAGTTAATGTGGCCCACATTTTTGTTTGCATTATTATCGGCTTTTGTGGAAAAAAATATTAGGTGTGTATGGTCTGATGTTTGGACATTGGACTGGATACACTTACGCCGTCCTGAATTGCATGACGATTCATTCTGGCTATTGTCCTTGTTGGGGACATTGCACTTCTACTAAAAATCAAATTCATATTGTGGAGTATGATTAGAAAACATGAATAAAATATTCAAATGAAAACACAACAAAATGATTCTAGAAAGATCACACCATAATTTAATATGAAAATACCTGAGAATGAAAAAAAAATCACGGAACCACACTAAACAAAATTTTTTTACTATGAAACTCTAAAATGTACAAAATAATTACTTAGAACTCCTCTCTACAATCTTTGATTTTTATAAGACTTAAAGTCAAACTTTTTCTCTCAATCTAACAAGAGAAATGTACATCAAAACTCTCTTCAAGAGCCCTTTTTTCTTCACGAGAAACCAATCGAGAGAACCACATGCGAGAGAGTTTTCTTCATCGCACGAAATCGTGAATTTAAATTGAATCAGAAGAGCAATGGCAAATGGCACGCCCGCGTCACTCATTTCCACAAGAACTCCCTGCTCTCTATACCCAAGTGCATAGGCACCTGGAATATAGTGCAGGAGCGCTACGGACCCCCGGGACAGGCATGCAACGCACTCTGTCTGCAAGCGCAGGAGTGACATCTAGGCGTGAGTGCATCGCACCCATAAATGCTTTATGCTGATAATGAGTTATGAAACTCATTGCAAGTGATAATGAAGTCACATTTCTTAGCTTATTTTGGAAGGAGTTATTTTGCTCAAGACGAACATCAATGGAATTTAACAACTCCCCAATCATTCAATAATGACCGGCCAAACATACAGTAGAAATCATGACGACGAATAATATCTAAAATGTTTTGATAGAAATAAGTTCTCAATTCATAATATTTTTGCTACATATTGAATTATCTTATAATATATCATTACAATCTTCCTTCAAATATATCATTAAAAATTGGTATTAATTCTTAATACCAATTGCACTATTTTTATTTATTTATTTATTTATTTTTCTTTTCGTGAAGCTATAAAAACAACGTCTGGAATCAGAACAAAATTGTATTGTAACTTATCTCGTCTTAATCACTGTGCGACACACATGAAATAATATAAATATAAATATGAAAATGAGAATTAGTTGCTGAAGCACTAGAAGCATAGTTTTAGAATTTTTATATTCTCAAATTTGGAATAAATTAGGTTGTAAATTCAGATTAAATGAACATTAATCTTCAAGTCAGGATCATTAATTAGTCAAACAGTATTTAAAATGGGTCGATTTGGTCAGTAAAGTCAAGTCACATGCATGCATAACAAACGTTAATTAAATCATTCGTAGAGTTTAGGTGACGAAAGCTTTGCTTATAATTATTAATGTGTTATAGAGTAAATATAATTTATTTGGATGTCATAATTTATATTTATTTATAATTTATAGTTATTTAATGTGTTACTAGGGTTTAGAAATATTTCCTCGCGTTATTCTGAATATTTTCTGCGTGATTTATGTGTTATTTAATGTGTTATTGATGTGTTATTCAGAATAACACGAGGGAATATTCCTATAACACGGCGACAATGATAAATAACGTAAAAAATATTTTCTTAGGCTCTGTAATGCATCGGTCGGCCCGGGTCGCACGTTTTCTTTTTTTTTTTTCATTTTTTATGTAGGTGAGCTGATTTTCCACTTGTCCACACGAGATTGAATTCCACAAACAGCTCTGCATGCGGCATGCGGAGTCCTGATGTAATAATTTTCCCAATGTTTGATAGCAGCGGTTTTAAAAAATTTTAGCTTAATACTTTTGCAATAAATAAATATTTATCATTGGTTTTGAAACCACTATTAATAAGTGCCGTTAAAAATTCATTTTATTAGAGTTTGTTTGAGAAAACAAGTATAAAGTATAATACTTAATTAGTTCAAATTTTCTATATGTTTAATCTTTTTAGGACATAGGATCTCTTATCATTCGTGGGTTCATACAACCCGAAAAGACTCGTGTAAATATTGTATTGTACATACAACTCGAGATAATACTAAGGATGTATTGTACATATAAAATGACACATATATTTATAAAACACATAGATGTACTACATAGAGCCTTTCAACAACATCCTAACATGAGGGCGGTGGTACAAAAGAGCCTTTCAACAACATCCTAACATGAGGGCGGTGGTACAAATGTCAAATAACTCATAAATAATCATGGACGTACGTAGATTTATGATGTTAATCCCACTTCAACTGGTTGCAAACCCCATGAGAGAAGAATGTTGACAGTTCAACATGTCGCCATGGCCAATGAGAACAACAAGCCCAATTTGATAGATCAGTTTGACAAAAAGTCTTACTTGATCTGTTGGGAAGAGAAAAAATATGGGAGCCATTCCCATGCGGTCCATCAAAGAGATCCATGAATTATGGTGTGGGTTAAGAACCCATTGAAAAAAGGCCTCATCATTATACATGCGAGAATGTCCCATGACTTTCACCTTGGAAATATTATGGGGCAAACCCAACATTAGTCAAGTGAAGGCATATCCCTGTTAGAAATAAACATGTTTTATTTTACAAATAACTGTGTTTTAAATAATTAAACTCGTTGAAAAAATAATATAATAAAAGCCAATGTTAGATAAGATATGTGATGCATGTGTGTATGGTGGTTATGGTAGGTGTGGTAGGTGAAGAAAAAATTGTTGAGTTTAGTTTGGTTGTCGAATAATGTGTAGTGTATATTACTTCTAAATTTGTATAAATAATACATAGTTTTATGGGTTATGAATCAAGTCTCAAGGAAAGATTTGTGAGCTTCTAAATTGAGTTTTGTGAGTTTGAGATTTGTACTTTGTGATTTTGAGTTTATAAAAATTTTAGTTTTTCCCCAACAAAGTGGTATCAGAGCGATGACAAATGGAGGAATGGTTCCCTCCCAAGCTCCAATGCTTACCAAGTCCAATTATGATATTTGGGGTATCAAGATGAAGTCTTTACTAGCAGCACAAGATAGGTGGGACATCATCGAGAAGGGTTATAGAGAGCAAGATAATATTGTTCTATCTCAAACTCAAAGAGAAGCTTTAAGAGATTGAAGAAAGAGGGACAACAAGGCTCTCTATCTTATCTATCAAGTGGTAGAAGAAGATTGTTTTGAGAAGATCTCAAGTGCAACAACAACAAAAGAAACTGTGGTGGAGATATGAATGATAGAAAGAGTACCATGATATACATATTCTTTATGGGAGATGCTGCCTTCACTTGGGTATCACAGAAGAATCTATTGTTACCCTCTCACATTTTGAAGTTGAATATGTTGCATCTACTTCATGCATTTGTCATGCTATTTGGCTAAGAAATTTATTGAAAGAGTTACAATTTCCACGTGAGGTGCCCATCGTGCTATCTATTAATAATAAGTCGACATATGCATTGGCAAAGAATCTCGCCTTTCATAATAGAAGAAAGCACATTGATACCCATTATTATTATATAAGTGAATGTGTTGCAAGAAAAAAAAGTGGAGTTGAAGTATGTGATGTCTTAAGATCAAGCGGCAAACATAATTACTAAGCCACTAAAGCAAGAAATATTCGTGAAGTTCCACAATATTCTTGGAGTTACAAATCAAGTTTAAGAGATGGTTTTAGAAATAAATATGTTTTATTTTACAAATAATATTGTTTTGAACAATTGAACTTGTTGAAAAATTGATACAGTAAAAGACCAATGTTAGTTGAGATGTGATGCATGTGTGTGTTGGTCAGCATGGTAAGTGCTGTAGGTGAAGAATGAAGACTTGAAATTAGTTTGATTATTGAATATATATATATATATATATATATATATATATATGTGAAAATATGTTTTTAAATTTTGTAAAATTAAAATTGTGATATATGTTATATGATATAAAATGTTCCGTTAGTGTAAATATAAAAAATAAATTTACATGTTAGATAGATAATTTTTTCTTTCTTTCTTTGTGGTTTAAAATAGTTTGGGAAAACTAACATGTCAATATATCAAAATTAACTTAAATAATTTTTTTTCAAATTGTTTCTCTTCAAGATGATCACGATACAGATTTTTAGTTATTTGCAAAGGCCCACGATCATGAGCATCACGAGCTGTTCGATTTTTGGTTCCGACGACGGAAAGCCCGGCCCACTTGAACCGAACCACTACATCTCTGCTTGATCCGCGGCTATTTCCATGCTTTTAACGTATATTTGCTGGATTTCAAACTTTTAAAAAGAAAATAAATAAATAAAAAAACGAATTAATTTATAATCTTGATTTCAATTTTGATTTTCTTATTTATTACTTAATTTTTATCATTTTTTTATGCATATCATGTGCATGTGTACTCAATTATTTGTATTAATAGATTTTCTATTATAACTCTCTATGTCATTCATTTCTCTCACTTGACTATTTTACATTGGTCAACACTCCATTCATACAAAATAGCATTAAAGATTTTAAGCCAAAATGGCCACGATGTGCTGCTTTCGATTGACAGCACTGTTGGTTACCCGAGCGAATATTGCGTACGGAAAGCGCACGCAGAGCTGCATACGCTCTTCGATCACAGCTGCACATCGCAGCTCTGCGTGCCCTCTCCGCAGGTAATAATTAGATAGGTTACCTACCGTGCTCTCAGAGTCCAAATACTGAACACAGTAAGATTTAAAATGGGAAGATAATAAAATTTATAGTTTTTTTTAAGTGATTAATTAATCATTCCATGCATGGCTTATTGCTATAGCTTAGCAATAGGACCATCCTAGCAATTGATATAGTTTCATATTAATACCTTTATAATAATAAATTGCACTTAAACATGTTTTACGAAATAACCCTACTAAAAATCTTTTGAAATGTAAATATAATGCTTTTATTTTCACCCAAGAAGCAAATAATTTCGTTTTAAATATAGTTTCATATCTAATAAAACAATTAACACTAGAGATAACTAGAAATCTTTTCTTTTCCGTAATTAGGGCTGTTAATGATCCTATTTCGAGTAGAGTCGGGGTCGGCTCAATGTCGGCTAAAAAAATTGATTCAAAAGTTTGGCTCTCAGTTCAACTCATTTAATTCGTTCAGATTTAAAATCTGAATCGTTTTTTTAGCGATTAAGGATCTTCAAACTAAAATCACTAAATTCACAATCATACGCTGTTAACGATACATGGTTTGAAAAAAATTCGATCCAAAATTATGGCTCTTGGCCCGGCTCATTTATTTGGATCCGGCAAATTCATGAGTGCCGTTTTCGAGAAATAAATATAATTAAAAAATAAACGATTTATTAGATTTTTGAAAAAAAGAAGAAGAATTTACGAAGTTCTATATTCCGATTGCCTAATTCATATATGAAAAGATATGTTTTAATTTTTAAATATTCAAAATAATTATATTTTTTATGTTGTATAAAAAATTTGGATGGTCAAAATGTAAAAAAATTAAGTTTAGGTGTTATATATGTAAATATATAAGAGTTAGGGTGGTAAGTGTCCTATCGAGGTTAGCGGTCAAAGTCTAGGAAGAGTTAAATGGTTTCGCCGCCGTATTAAGAGGCACATTCGTGTCTTAATTGGCTGCTTGTCTCTGCCCCTCACATATATATATATATATATATATATTTCTATTTATTGATTCTTAATTAATACACAAATATTTATGCCTTATTTGTTGGGGACTTTTGCAACTTATGATATCCCTTTTCTTCAAATGTTGGAACTTTTTTAGTTATCATTTCACACAGAGAAATTAATATTTGGGATGATTGTACATTCAGATGATAGATCAGATAAGTCATCATGTCATATGCTTGGGCATAATTACATTTGGACATTCGTCTGGATGTACGATTAGCCACACATAATATTACTCTCTTCCTAGCCTTGGTTGCACTTTATTATTTTTCGAAAAGATGAGGATATCAAGAATTCATTTGGGGTGGTTATAACTAATTATAAAAAAAAATATTATGAAAAGAAATAGGTTTCTTTTTTCTTGTAGCTAGTCTTATTTTAAAGAAGTTGTTTTAATCACACATATTTGTGAAAAAGAATAAGAAGTTACTAATAAATAAAATGAAAACTTGCGAACATCTCACTTTGTTGCTGGATTTTTTTAGGAGGTAAAGTCTCGTATATTTTGTGAGTCCGTACGATCTTTGAGAGACATTATAAGTTATAGGAAGTAGAAATGAGTGGAGAAATTTCGGGGGTATCTCTTATCTTTTAATTTATGTAATCCTTTTTGAAAGAGCAAGGACCTTTCTATTTATATATCTCATAGGGTGTTCTTATTTTCTTAAGGTTACATTAAGAAAAAGAATAAGGAATTGCTACATCTTAGATTTGTAGCTCATGAGATACTGCCATGTGTGTCACGTGACTTGTAAATGGGCTTGAATAGTGATGAATAGTTTATTCTTATTGTCGCCCAGGCAATATTAAGGGATTATTCAGTGAGCTGATTGGTGTAGTTTGTTGAGTGCGAATGAGCTTGGTGGAAGAACTCGATGATTACATGCGAGCTCGGTGGAGGAGCTCGCGTGAATACTAGAGAGTTCTTGGGAAAAAGGCTGTCAAGTACTTATGAGAGATGAGCTGTGATTGCAATGGGCGTGGTTTGCAAATACTAGGGGTGTAAATGAATCGAACACGAACAAACAAAGCTTGTGTTCGTGTTTGTTTCGTTTGAAATTTAGTTTGTTTGAAATAAGCTCGTGTTTGAAATTGTTCGTGAAGTCACTGTTCGTGTTCGTTTCTTAACGAACGAGCCGAGCACGAGTCGAACACGAGCTGTTCGCGAACAACAAACCAGTTTGACATCCCTAATATTAATATATATAAATTAATTATATAACTTATATTATATAAATATAATATATATATATATATATATATATTACTAATATAGTATATTAATATACTATTATTATTATTATTTTATTATATATTATAATTTATAAAATTTAATTTTTTGAATATCATAAATTTTTTATATATAATTATTTTAAATTATTTTATATTTCGAACAATAACGATTCGAACACGAACGAACGCATCACTGTTCGTTTTTGTTCATTTAACTAACCGAACGAAAAAAATGTGTTCATGTTCGTCTCGTCTACTTATCGAACAAATCGAACACAAACTCATTGGCGAACTGAACACGAACTGTTTGCGAACAACGAGCTTTTTTGACAGCCCTAGCAAATACCATATGCTTCAGGACAAGATTTTTGGTGCGCAACAAATGGGTTCAGTCTATGAGGCCCAGAAGTGGCAGTTAGCATTTGTGCTTTATTAGCAGCCTAGTGTCACCTCTAAAAAAACCACTTAAGGGTGATGGGCAGCCCAGAAAAATTTAAATAATATTTTTCAGCCCTATAACTAGCCGATCTGTGACATAAACCTAAATGCCACTTTTTTATACATTAAAAAATGTTTCTCATTTGGTAAAAATTAAATTAGTGATATTCCAGTTCTGAATGGACCTTACTCTTTAGATTTTGATGGGTGATATATAAATATAAAAAAACTTCAGTTTAGAATTTAGATATGTAAATACTTAGTAATTAAGTGGGATTTATTTAACTGCCTCGAGAATATATATACTATATGTGCGTTAAGAAAATTAAAAAAAAAAATCTAAATGGGCCAAGGTCTCCAAATTGTGTACCAGAATTTTCTAAAGCAATAACAGTGGGCCTATTGAGCCAAATTTTTGTGGGCCTATTGAGCCTGATAAATATTGGCATTTATATCCATTCTACACAATTTCATATATTTACACATCTAACATCTAAACATTTACATATCAACACCTAAACAGTCATTGACATGCATATCACTCAAATTTTAATGTCACATAAATAAAATATCAACATAACTATCATTTCAAAAGTAAAATACACATTTTCATGCATAGGTTTATCACATCATAATGTTGCAAATGTAAATATCAAACTTTAGGTATAGATGTGTAAATACGTAAGAATTTTGTGGTATTTATGTAAAATTTTCAATAAACAAATCCAGGGTAAGTGATTTCTGCGTCAACATTGGCTTTCAGATCTCTAAGGATCACTTATCCGATACAGCTGGGTCTTCTCAAACAACAAATAAAATACTCCATGTCGGACAAAATTGCATCAGTAGCTTGCGACCTCCAATGAAATGGACAACGATTTTCATCCGAGTAGAGAGCTCGAGCAACTCGAATGAGCTTAACAAGCTAAACATGGGAAATGAAGAGCCTAAACAAGCCCAGAATGTGTAGAGCAATACAATGGATAAAATTTGATACTCGAAATTAATTGCTCTTGATTCCTTCCATAAAATTTTATACAACTTTTATTGCAAGAATCTTGCAGTTTAGGATTTGCTGTTGAAGAGAAAAGAAAATAATTAGTGAGTTTTATTAATTATTTGATTATTCCCTTAATGAGCCTAATGACATGATGAAATTAATAAATAGACATGTTACAATTCCATTGTAATCTCCTATTCGGCATTGATAGCTTTCCCAGTTTTCTTTTTGGGTGATGTTGCTCAAGAGTAGTGAGAGAGAGAAAGAGGGAGAGAGGAGAGAGAAAGAAAAATAGAGTAATTTTCTCGTAATCGTCGAGGCGCTCGACTGGTATAATCCTCAAGCTAATAAAATCCTCTGCAGCTTTGTGGATGTAGACAATTTGTCGAACCACATAGATCTGTGTATTTCCGCTGTGTTTTTCTATTTTGTGAATTTTTATCAATCCGGTTTTCGCTTTATTGCCGTCGTTTTTTCATAACAACTAGTATCAAAGATTAGTTTTGGATATGAGGGAAAACGATGGCCAAAGATAATGTGATGACATCGAGGATCAAGAAAATTAATAATACAGATTTTGGTTACTAGATGATGCAAATAGATGACTACTACTACGGGAAGAAAATTTATCTTCTGTTAATGAGAAAGCAACCAGAAAAGATGGATTCCCTAACAGGGAATTAAACTTGGGAGCTGACAGAACTTTCACTTGGGAAGAAAACATTGCACAACGAATGTGTGTACCGGATAAAGACTGCGCTTGATGAGACTAATAGGTACATGGCTAAACTTGTTGAAGTGGGCTTTGAGTAGAGGCAATATATAGTCCATATAGTAGAAGTTGTGAGCATAAACGAGTAACCCATGAAAAAGCTTGGAGATACAAAGTTATGTTGATAATGATATGTCAACTAAGGGTGTTACTCTTGAGAAACTGAAGTTGTGCTCGACTTCAATTGGTCTTATAATATGAATACAAGGAGCTTTGAGCTGTAGAGGTGGAGGATATCACGTTTGAAGAAAAAAACAATGTAGTGAGTGGATGATGCAGTTAGTGTAGTTGTCTCCAAGTGGAAGATTTGTTGCGAATATGGAAACCGATCTACTGTTAAATATGATAGTTCTCATGTTTGACAGCAAACTGGATTTCATACTCAAAATTAATTGGTAAATTAATTGCTCTTAATTTCTTCCCTAAAATTTTATATAACTTCCATTGCATGAATCTCTTCATCCATGATTTGCTGCAGAAGAGAAAATGAAATGATTAATGAGTTTCATTAATTATTTGATTAATTCTTTAATAGGTCTAATGACATTATGGAATTAATAAATAGGCATGCTACAGCTCCCCTTGTAATTTCCTCTTCAACATTAGTAGCTTTCCCGGTCTTCTTTTTGGATGTTGTTGCTCAGGGGTAGTGAGAGAGAGGAAGAGAGAGAGAGAGAGAGGAAGAGAGAGAGAGAGAGAGAGAGAAATAGAGTACTTTTCTTGGGTGTAATTCTAAAGCTAATAAAATCCTCTGCAGTTCTGTGGACGTAGGCAATTTGTCGAACCACGTAGATCTGTGTGTTTCCGCTGTGTTTTTTTATTTTAAGAATTTTTCTTGATCCAATTTTTCGCTTTATTCTTGTTGTTTTTTCACAACATTTTGAGTGTTTTATGATTTCAAGTCCAATTGTTGTGAGAGATTGATTGATTTAGTGTCAAAGAAAAACGCTAAAACCGATCAGATGACTTGAGATAAATTAATTTGTGACATCAAGCTCCAATCTGTCTATTATGAAAAAGATAAAATAATACCAATTCAAATAAGTGTTCTAATAAAAATGATGAATATGACAAACAATTATGAGGTAAATAATAATAAATTACACAATAAAAAAATACAAAAAATATATATTTTCTTACATTTAAAAAAAAACTCATCAATTTTAATATATTTTAAATATATTTTATATTAATTATTATTTAAATGATCTAATTCTCGAGCTAATGAGCCAGAGCTAAATCTTTATTGAGGTTAACTTATTACCTCATCAAGCTCAGCTCACGGGTCACTTATCGAGCCAAATCAGAACCGGCTCACAAGTTAACCTGGCTCAGTTAGTCACATCCGCAGCTGCATATTGTTGGGACTATTGGTGGGAGCCCCAAACATCAGTCAAATTAAAATAAAATGAGAGTGAATGAATGTACTCTGTTTCTTTTTAAATAATAAGGACGTAATGTTAAATATATAAATACACTTACCAGCATGGTTGGGTCACCCACTAATTTACCATTTATTTAGTCTCGATTTTAAAATATAATTTGGCCGATTTTTTGGACTTTAGACTGATAATACCTAAATATATTCCACAATATTAATTAAGTCAAGAGGAAGGCATCACTACCTAATCTTTCAGGTGAGGAAAAAAAAACCACTTTCAGGTGAGAGAATCATATATTTATCTATTATTTAAAACAGTATTAGTGTTGAATTCGTGACAAATCACATCGAAAAATAGAGTGTAAGATCGAAGGGAGCGAGAAAGAAGACACATAAAGCAATGCATAATAATAATGGATGGTAGAGTGAATTGTTTATTAGTCAGTTCTTATAAAATGATCTCTCTATTTATAAGTGATGGTCCGATATATAAATTATATATTTTCCTCTACTTTAATCGGGGCGCTGCAAGATGTTTTAGGTTTTTTACTTGCATTGGCCTTCAGTTTGGCTGGCATACATTTCAGTCGGTTGAAATCAATTAGTCCTTGTTTGACAAGACTGGTTCACTCGACTGTGCTGAATTGAGGTTATTGGTTGGCGTGAGGCTCTCGATTGGTTTGGTTTTACCCGTCGGTTGTGTAAGTCTAATTATCGATACTTGATGCATAAGTAAGAAACTTCTGTCAGCAAAACATTATCATACCATCGAGCAGAGGGTGAATCGTTCTAATTCCATAAATAACATAGTTTTTGATAATTCGGGGTGCTTTGTGTGAATATGCTATGGCCAGTTTTTGACCATGGACGGTGAATTTCAATTGTGCTCTTAAGATGACATGCGATTTTATGTACTTTCCTTGAGTTGGACTGTGGCGAGAGATAGGTTGATGCTCTGTTCGGCTCAATCCGGCTTATTTCTTGGTTCAGATGATCTGTATTCAGTCAGTCTCTAGCCCTAATTCGAGGGAGACGAGGGGGGCGGGCTGGTGTAGGACCTTTTGTAATCCGCTAGGGGACCTTTGGTCTTCTGCTAGCGGTCCTATGGTCTTTCGCATGTTGGCCATTGGTTATCAATTTGTCGACAGTTGGTCTACTGTTTGAGGGCCCTTCATAGCCTTACTCATTCATTCTTTTGTTTGTTAGATCTCCACGAGAAAAGTGGGGACACGTTTTCGTTGTACAATTATATAAAAAAGGACAAAAAAAGAAAAAAAAAGATTCACCTAAAAAACTAATTAATAAAATATAACAAGAATTAATTATAATTAGATGGCGGGAGGGGGGGGAGGAGATGGGTTGGTTCTGACCAGTAAATAATTGGGAATCATTTCATAATATTTTGTATAATTGATATATTATAGATAGATTGAGCTAAAATTAATTGAGAAAAAAATCTATAATTTCCATGCAGCTTCATTAAAACTTAGGGATGATGAGAATATATTTGAAGAGAGGTAAGACTAGTGAAAGTATTAACTTCATAAGAAAATATTTTTTAATTTTTATTTAAAATTAAAAGATACAAGTTATGTTACATGCCAAAAAAATTCATAATGATAGAGTAAATATTTTATGTATTTGATTTATATGAAATAAAGAGAAGAACATAGGAGATATAAGAGTTTTTTTTTTAGTTAAAAATTCGGAAAGAAAATAAACATGAGATCTTAATTGGATAAAATAAGCTATTTTTTAAGTAAAATAGAAATAGTGAGATGGCATAGGTCAAATTAAGGTAAATAACTATGAAGGCTAGGTTGCAATGGTTATATGATGGTGGTTAGACGAATGGAGTTGGATGATGATTATGGATGGTGATATTATTGGTCATAAGTGTCGAGTAGAATTGCAAAGTTTTTCAAATTTTCATTGTTCTTTAGATGTTTATACTCCATATAAACTCTTGATTGTTCGTGAATCACAAGATGGATCATTTCTGTCTTGTTGATGAAATCACAATATGAATCCTGATCTCGACAGATGATCATTTAGAGAGAGAGAGAGAGATAGAGCGAGTAAATAGTAATATGTGAGATCAATTCTGTCTTATTCATTAAATGATTATCCTATTTATAGAGGACATGATACAATATGATGAAGTCACATTTTTTCCCCCACTTTAAAGTGGTTAGTATTGTGGTATTTCCGTATTTTTTACATTATTGAATATGTTATTTGACTTCTTTCTGACTTATTTGACTAAGTTTAATTGGCTTCTGGTCGTAGGTTCAAATTGTTTGGCTATGCTTGGTTGGCATAGATTAACAGAGTCACCTCAGTCTACTAAGCTTAGTTTGTATGGGTTGGCCGCTTGATACCACTTAATTGTCTATCCATAGTCTCTGATGAAGAAATTCGAAGGTGTTTCTAAGGTGGATGGAGATATTGTGAAACCAGATCTTTGGATCAGTTCCGTGGGAGGGTTGACTATTACATTGGGTCGTCTTTCCGGTAGTGTCTGTCCATATTTTCTTTCGTCTCATGTCTGGCTGAATGGCTCGGGCTTGTATTATCTCGTTTTCTGTTTGTCAGCCGCATGGCTCGATCGACTTGGCTGTATTATCCTGTCTCAAACAACTTCATTCAATCAGACAAACAAGTCTCACGATCTTCCATAAATGGCCTTCATTTGTCATTCTCTTCCCCTGACTCTCAGATCCCTTCAAGATTTAACCTTGACATATTTTTTATATACACATTTTAGTTCCTCAATTCTTATTTCATGAAAGCCACGTTGTGATAAAAATAAGAGAATTTATCCCAATTATATGTCAAATTTATTATTCATTCTTGATTCAGTGATTGAACTCTCTTGATTTTTGTTCCTTTGATTTTAATAAAAGAAGTTTATTTTTTATTCATTCCCACATACATCGAATTTCTTTTCTAAATTTTAAGTTGACTCAATAGAACATTAATCCAAGTGAATTTAAGTAGTTGGATAGATCACATAAAGAAGAGAAGTCATGGTATCATGTTCCAAAGTTATAATTGATCAATCACTTTTGGATTTATGGAAGATTGCAATTTAGCTTAAGATTAGCTTTGATACTACTGATGATAGTGATCTAATTTACTTATTAAAAATAGATACCACAAATTTAGTGGGAACATTCATAACATAGTGTCGGCACTATTTTTAGTGTGGGGTTTGCCCGTAAGAAGCTGTCGGTTATCAGAAATTTTGAGTTTCTAATAGTGAGGGTACCTTTTCTCGTTTTCTATGACTAGTCAGTAGGAAAGTCCTATGGCTAGACCTAGACTACTAAAGAAGTTTCTAGACCTCAACCAAAAGTGAGGTCAACACATAGAATTAGGATTTGGGAATCTTTTTGTTGAGTATGTGAGTAAATTTTGGTTGGTCCATGTACATTCAAATGCGGAACCAATAAAATTTGAAATATTTTATTGAGGGTTCACTCTCAGAAGAGCACTGGTCGTCTTGTAAACAACGTGAAAATAAGAACAAATTTTAAAATATTAATTCAACAAAATTTAAGATGGAGAATATTCAATTGTCTTATTCTTATACGAATTGTTTGTTAAAAGTTGGTAATTTGCTACATTAAAAATGTGAGGTTAGGTCACATGATCTCTTAAAATTATATTGTATTACAGTGGAAGGATACACAATATTATAAGAAGTCGGGAATTGTAACAAGCATCTTCAAAACTCTAAGTTGAGTCAACCATGCATGCTAGGCTATGTCATTGCATTTAAAAGTTGTGCTAGACTAATAGACTATTGATTTAATAGAGAGTTGCATCATAATTAGGTTTGATAATTGAGTTATTCATCAAGATTACCATTAATCTATAGGATTCTTGCCCCAATCATTTCTAAATAAAGCTATAAGATGTAATTCATTTGGAAAACAAATCACAATTTTCATTAAGCACATTTCTCAACGCACTTCATCAAATTTTCATAACCTTGCACAAATCTCGATGCAAAAAAAAATTAGGAGTTTTATTACACAAATCTTGATGCAATCGTTCAACTCCAATGTTCTAAGAATCACCGTTTTGTCCACTCTCTCATACAATAAATGAACCAAACAAAGAGCTTCATAAATAATCATGAAGTAAATCACACAATCTCTACTTAATATTTCTATATTATTCTCGACAGAATGATTTAATGAAAGAGTCCAAGAAAAACTTGGTCATATTCTGCCTAATAATAAATGACTAAAATATTTGAAGACCTGTCTTTGTTCAACATTCCAAGTCAATCAATAGACACTTGAATTATATAGCCAATCTTAAATAAATTAAATTCCTAAATTCTTTGCTTCTACTTGGAATATTATTTTTTCCTTCTTTAAAATCAACACATCAGTATCCCATTTAGAACTCACTTTGATTTTTCTTATATATATATATATATATATATATATATATATATTTATATGCGGCGCATACGGGCATTTGTTTGTCAGTTGTGAATCCTCTCTGATCTGTGGTTCGATTCTCTCTAAGTGTAAGATGTGGTACTCGAATTCTTAGGCACATGAGGGATAGTCGGGGCTTGTATAATAGCATTCGGTCATTCATATATATATATATGGTTTACATAATTATAAACCAAGCTCTATGTATTGCATATTTGACACCTGAACTTTGCTTTTTTTACATTTAAACTGCCCAAATATTTCGTAACAGCTAAAAAAGGCCACATTTTTAATTTTAAAAAAATAAAGGAAAATGCAACTTTTTATGCATAGGCAAGATGGCGTGTATGTAAAAATTGAAGTTTAGGTGGTAGATATGTAAATGTATAGGATTGAGTGGCATGCATGTAAATCTTCTGAAAGGAATAAAGCGAACCCGGTTCACCGGCCCATTAAGACAGGTTATCAGTGAGACCGGTTACCTGGACTTTTAAGGACCCCGAGAAGCGCGTTACCGCGGCTTTCAGATTCAAACTTCAACGGTCAACATTCAAATCCAAATCCCATATAACCTTCCATTTCCCACCTGTCCCTGCCTGCCACACTATTATTTGAGCCATTCACTCTTTTCTTTTCTCTCGATCCCACTCCCTTACCATCCCATTAGTGAAGGTCTCTCCATGGCCTTCTCCACCAAGACAAAAACACCTAAATCTTCAATCCAACTACCCCCGATCATCCCCGAGCTCATCATCCCAGATCATTTTCAATGCCCAATCTCACTAGATATCATGAAGGATCCTGTCACGGCCCCAACCGGCATCACCTACGACCGCCAGAGCATTGAGAGGTGGCTTGACATGGGGAACTCTCTTTGTCCAATCACTAACAAGAAGCTTGTCGTGGAAGACCTCATCCCCAATCATAACATACGAAGAATGATCCAGAATTGGTGCGTAAAGAATCGATCTCATGGATTTGAGCAGATTCCAACCCCTCGAATTCCCGTCAGCTCAGTCGATGCCACTGAGATCCTATCCAATATCTCCTTGGCTTGCCAGAGTCGAGATGACGACCGATGCTTAAAATTTATTGGGAGATTGAAGTCGTTAGAGAGGGAGAGCGAGCGAAATCGACGTTGTTTCGTGTCGCATGGTGCCCCAACTGTCTTAGCATATACTTTCAGGATGTTAGCAGCAGAATCTCTCGAGGTCTTGACAAAAATCTTAGAAGCATTGATAGGCCTCCTACCGTTTGATGAGGAGGTTGTAATATTAGAATTAGGACCGACATCAGAATCAGTCGATTCAATCATAAAGATTATGAGGCATGGAGATGTTGGAAGCAAGCTTAATGCCGTGCTGATGGTGAAGAAGATAGCGGCGGCAACCAAAGCTATTGGTAATAAGAATGGCCTTGTGGAAACATTGATGGAGTTCATAAGAGAGCCGGTCTCGAAGCCAGCCACCAAGGCCGCCATGGTGGCTACTTACCACCTCATCGACAACGACAAAAAGATAGCGACCAAATTCGTTAAATTAGGTTTGATTCCTCTACTCCTCGATATTTTGGTCGACTCGGATAAAAGCATGGTGGAGAAGGCGCTCGTGATTCTTGATGAGTTGTGTGGATGCAATCTCGGGAGAGAGGAAGCTTGCGCCCATGCACTTACTATTCCAGTGCTTTCGAAGAAAATGTTTCGAGTTTCAGAAATGGCGACGGAGTTTACAGTCTCGGCATTGTGGAGGCTCTGCATGAACTGTGAAGGGAGGTGCTTGGTTGAAAGCTTGCAGGTGGGGTTGTTTCAGAAGCTGCTAATGCTGTTGCAGGTTGGGTGCGGCGAATCGACGAAGGAGAAGGCAACTGAGATGTTGAAGATGATGAGTAGATGCAGTGAAAAATTGGAATGTATTGATACAGCGATCCTTAAAGGACTGAATAGGCCTTCATGGTGATTTTTGGCCATACTGTAACAGAAAGTATATTATTGGAGTTTCAGGTGGCATACAGTGAATTTGCATAGAAATCATTGAGAATTCAATGTGATAGTTATATTTGGCTTCCGATATATGATTATTATATATAAATATATACAGTTATGGTGCGTTCAGAGATTTGAATAAATTTGATTGGAATGAGTTGTTTGAATCTTCGTATTGTTGATGTTTGTCTTAATGTTGAAGATTTGTATGGTTTGATTGTTTTCTGAAATTTTATTTTATGTTGGTCATTAAAGGGATGATTAGAGTTGTGTTGGAGGTGTGGCTGAATGATTGAATTGTTTTCTTATGTTTGGTGTTGAGAGTTAATGCAAGCTAGTTTACATTGATCTTATTAATCTTTTGGGAGGAAAATTTACATGCAAACTACTCAATTCTTATGTAATTACATAACTACTAACATTTTAAAATTCAATTTTTACATATATGCCAGCTTATCCATAGATGAAAATGTGTATTTCACTTTTTAGAAGTTTAAATCATGACATTTTTTTTATGTGATAGAATTGGGTGTTGTGCATGTAAAAAAGCAAAATTCAGGTGTTAGATATGTAAATACATGGGAATTGGGTGGCATGTATGTAAATGCCTCCAAAAAAATAAAATTCCAAATTTTTTTCTCTCATCTATTAGATTCTCACTAGCCCTACAAAAGCTTGAATCCACACCCAAAAAATATAGTGTAGAGAGAGAGAGAGAGGAATGAACATAAATGCATAGTAATCAATTGTGTATTATTCATAAAATGTTTCCTCTATTTATAGAGGAGAGGGTACGATGATGATATTACATTTGTGGTCATGTTTGCAAGAGGTTTTTACTAGAGTATTTCTTGTATTTTACATGTATAGGCTTCCTTCAGGTCGATGGGATCACCTCGGACGGCAGGGCTTCGTCGATCAGTTGATCTAGCCCGATTGTCAATTTTTTATCCTTAGTTAGGAGCCACTGGGCATCAATGGGATGTTTGAAAATAATGTGGAACTGGATCTTCACTTGGATCGGTTCTACCGAGGTATGACATCGGGTTGGGTCGACTTTCTAGAGTGTTTGACTTGAATGCTCTTTTATCTTTTTTTCTGGTTGAATGGTCCATGTCTGAATAGTCCAGTCGTCTCTTTGTCCGCCTCATGGCTTCGTCGACTATTTTAACCTTTTTGGCACGGCTCATATGGCTTTGCTCGGTTGATCAAGTGGGACTCACGATCACCTGACAATAAATCAGCCTCCATTATACTATTCTCTTCTGAAGCGTAAGAACTCTTTAAAATCAGTGCTGATCGGCTCATGCATGTGAAATGGATATACTCAGTCTTCTTCATCTTTTATATATAACAGCTATATATATATATATATATATATATATATATATATATATATATATATATATATATATATATATAACATAAAAACACGTGCACGTGAACTAGATTATAGAAATAGAGTGTCGTTCAAGAAGTGTCGAGAAGTTAATAGAGTCTTCTCTTCAATTAAAAGACCCAAGTTTGAAGCACGCTTAAATCATTAATTTCTATCATAATTGAGTTGAAAGCTCAACTCTAGATTTAATTACTTTTAACTATTAGACTTTTCAGTCCCCCACTATTAAGTAAAATTATCAAGCTTGAACACTTAAAATAATTAATCAAGTGTTTATATATGATTATAATATCTTCCATTTATTTGTTTTCATGAATTCGTTCTATCAGGAAAACAAACTCAATCTAAAAAAGTATCATCCATCATGAGGTCGTCCGTTTGAACCTCTTTGAATTTTTATGTAGAGTATAATATCACTTCTAACGCGTATGATTAGTTGGGACAATCACTATTGTATGTGGTGAAATGCATCTAAAACTCCAATTGTTTAATCTAGTTCACTAAATCCTATTTATCAATTGAGACTTTGATCTTGATCTTGATGCATCTTCGTCTAAGACAACACCATTGTTATCGCTATATTAATCCTTCATTACCTCCTGAATAAATTCAACTCTCGAACTTTAATAGTAATTTCTTTTTTTTTCATAAAATAAATAAATAAATACATACATGGAAATATTTTTTAAGAAAAAAGCACATTAATCACAATCATAAAATTTGGTTATAAATTGTGCTCATCAATAGTTCAACTCATGCATGAACATTGAACAATAGTGGTTCTTTGAACTTTGCCACAAATCAATTAATAATATATAATTAGTTACATAATGCCCTTTTGTCCTTTCCAATTTAGCCACGCTCTTTAGGGCAAAAACATAATGTTTTCATGCAAGCAAACCTTGGTCAAAAAGAAAGACTGCCTAATTTGACCATGCCACCCCACGAATTCACCACTCTTTTGTCCTTTTTGTTTTGCCCAAATAAAAGTAAAATTAAAAATAATTGTCAAAAAAATGTAAATTTAAAAGATTAAAAAATAAATAAACATTTGCAATAATTATAAGATAATTATAAACAATATAATTATATTATTTAATTAATTGTTTTGACAAAACTATATACTTCTAGATTCATCAAAGGAGAAGCACATGATAAGTATAGAAGACCCAAGTTTTGGAACAATTATTTTTGTAATAATTTTCTACAAAAAAGCTTTACAGCCAAAAACATCACTTATATATATATATATATATATATATATATATATATATATATATATATATGTAGGTAAATTATAACTATGTATATTATAAATACATGATATTTAGTTAATATAATATTACATGATATTTAGTTAATATTATATTTGTAATACATAAATTCAAAATACTTATGGCCAAGCCACCTTAAATTCTAAGAATATGATTTGAGACCCAAATTCAAAACATATTTTAATCATTAATCACTAATTTTGTAACTTAAACTAACATTAAGGCTAAACATCCAAAGAAAAAATAATATAAATGTAAATTTAATTTAATTTATTTTTTTTAAGCTCTGTGAAATCAACAAACTTAAAAATTTAACTTCAAATTAGGAGATAATGATTAAATTAAATTCAATGTAAAATCTAATTTTTTATCAACTGTCGTAACCAAACTCAATTATCAAAGGAAAGTGGGTCAAGACTCAAGTGCAGCACACATGCTACCCTCCAGCTTATAAGAAAGAAAGTTAGCATGGCTAAATGGGTAAAAGATATACATAGACTTAGCCCTACTTTGGCCTACTGGTTGAACCGAGTAAAAAATTATGTCCAGAATAAACAATCTCTTTATAAATAATAAATTAAAACAAATTTCTTATATAATTTAGAAAATTTAATGATTTTGCCTTATCACATTAGAAATGTAGCAACAAGAAAGGGAAAGCCAAAGTTCGCCGTAAATTTAAAGAACATTACATAATTGTTGAATCCTAAATTGTTTTCTAACATTTCTGATTTCTAATTTCTTCCTCTGCGTCTTCCGATTCTTCCCCATTCCTTTCATCTTTCGATCATTCCTTGGTCTGAAATGATGGCTCCCAAGTATTATCCGACTCTCTACGGTTCCTCCAGCACTGTTGATGTCAGGATCCTCAGAGCAAGAGACGCGAATGAGATACAAGAGCGCTACATCTTTGATGATAATATCGTAGGTGTCGACGCGCTGGACGGATAATGCTGGTGCATATTTGTTCTTCTACCGGGGCCAGTTCAAGTATGACCTCTGACTACCCATGCATAACGAGCTTCAGAGCATTTTTTATTAAATATGGGGTTATTCCGGCCCAAGTTCTGGTAAATTGTATTACAGCGATCATGACCTTAGTCATTTGTTGTCACTGGAAAAGCATCCCTTGGTCAATCGATCTGTTTAGCCATTTTTTATTCGTTTAAGATCAACAAGGAAGGCTTCATCTTGTTTTCGGCCAACAAGAAACTCCAACTATTTGGAGTGGAAAATAAGATAAAAGATGGGAGTAAATTGTTTGTGATTACTTCTTGATCTGGTGACTGGGGCAAGTCAACATACGTGGCGTGGGACAAGTTAAAGTCCCTTCCGAAGCAACTGCATGTCGTCAAGGCAATGTTGAATTGACGCCAGCTCTCGATTCCTCAATATACTACTGAGAAGACAAGGGTCTGGGTGCTACGATCGTCATTCAAAACACAATGACTGGCAAAGTTATCACTATTGCTCTATCTTATTCAGTTGATGTAGGGAAAAGTGGGGGGAAAGAAGTACGTCTTCAATGAGGGGGCTTCTGAAGGAGCCGAGGCCCTTAAGACTTCCGCTCGTTAAGTCCACCAAAACAACCACCTTGCACTGGCATGATCCTCTGTCGATTAGCTCTATCTCGCTCTACTTTCAGTCAGCTGATTCGTCTTTTATTGACTTGCCAGAATGACCAAGGCACCTGCATCGAGCTTGCTTCACCCACTCTTTCATCAAAAAGGAGAAGAGGATCCTTCACCTGACACCAGGTAAAGAGGAGAGGGGATGTTATGGGTCAACTCCGACAAGCGATTTCATCTGTTAGATAACTTCAAATATCCCAACTCCGTGGAGACCGCCATAATATCGCTAAGTCCCTCGAATATGATTCAACACATGTCTCAGGTCAACATGGTAGCAACTCAAGCTGCCCACATTCAGGATTTGGTGATGAGCACTTCAAAGGCCAAGGTGAATAAGAGGATCGCTTCACTGGAAGTCGATCTGCTGAGAGCCAAAGATGATGAGAAACTCCTCCAGCGAAAGCTCAAGAGCGCCACTACGAACAACAAAGAGTCGGTTGGGATGTTGGATGCCTTAAAAGAGAAGGTTGCTTCGTACGTTCTGAAGGAAGAACACATGAAGGAATTGGCAAAGTATTACCAATGTGGCATTGATTACGCAATTGAAAGATTTATTCACCACAGCCTAATTGATGCCAAGTTCTCCCAGTCAGAAGAGTTTGCTGCTATTACTCCCTATAAAGCGGGTGATTCTGCAGAGGAGGTTGTTGAGGAAAGTGGCAGCGATGAAAATTGCTCGGCCACCTGTTGAACTCTCCTGTAACTTAGCATAAATTTGTATTTTTTTTGTTTTTTGTTCGAAAAAATGATATAAACAATTATAAATGTTTTTGCATATAGAAGTTTTTTTGCTCGACATTTTCATGTTTACTTTATAATGCTTACGATAGATTTGTGGCAATCAGGCACCCAGTCTGTTGTTTTTCATCAATCGACAGACATATCTCATTTGAATTGGCCTATTGAGTCGTCACCCCCCAGAGGAACTCACACCTGTGGCGATTTTGATAAGTACCGCGGAACTTGTCGTTGACACATACATTGGATCACCTTTTGAGCTAAGTATCAAAAGCATAGGTATTTTATATCGATCGATTATCGACTTATCCATTTGAATTATTGATTGATAATTGAATCGCAATCTAGTATTTTGATATCGATCCACTCATAAAGTCGTTCAGTCATGGAAAGTTTAGCCTTTTTGTGATCAACTCGTTTAGATCGATTGGTTGCCATACACGAGCTTGAGTTATCGTTAGAACCTCAACACGTTAGACCGATCGGATATTCGCCACAGCTAGGTTTACTCCTTTCACTAAGCACGAATCTTGTCGTTGCTTGTGCGGGCAACCTCTAAAACTTGCTTCCGAGTTAAACTCTTTCGCGGATCTTATCGCCGATGAGCAAAAAACCATCTCAAGAGACCTGATCTTCTCGATCTTAGAGGTTCGGGCTTTGCAAATAAAAAGTGGGTGCAAAGGAAACCAACCGACGTATCATGGTCGACCATTCTGAGATTCATACATGGGCACTCGATCCATTTGAGATCCCCAAGTGTTTAAGCAGATGGTCATCGTCCATCGTTGTGAGATCGAGACATCATTTTATTTTCCGTGACTTCTGGTAGGCCATCTTTAAAGATTTTCTTTGAGTGTGACTTGAATCTCTTTTTCCACTTACGGGTCCTGCTACAACCTCGAGTTGCCTTAGCATTGATCTATCTTGTTGTGGTGGGCCCTTTTGCAATATTTTTATCTGGAGAAGCCTGTTTGAATTGTTGACTGCCCTCCTATAAAAACGGAAAGGGGCCTCTGACAATTGTGCTCGTATTCAAAAAAAATTGTTAGCGGGTTCATATAGAATGTGCGAGTTATAGAATGTGAGAGTTCTGTCGACTTTGTGCGGAGTCTAAAGTGATGGGCTAATTTTTTCTTCGACTGAGTGTCGAAGAAGGGGATTTTCCCTGAGTCAGGTGTCGAGCGCGACACCAAACAAGATGACCTACCAAGGTCATCACCCTCCGCAAACGAGCGTAGTGTCCCATGGGGAAAGGTTGTGCTGACAACACATTCAAGGGAGTACAATATGTCCCTTTGCAGTTGCCGCCAGAAGCTGAGTTCACTCCGAAGAGCTAGAGGTCGTGGAGTTGAACTAGGAAGCCTTCTCGCAGTATCCTCCCTCTCTCCATAGTCTACTCGTACTGAGGAGACTATGTGAAGAGAGGGAATGCAACATTATGAGATGAGGGCTTTTGGCCGCGGTACCCCCTTTCTCACGCTCTCCCTCGCATACAAATTTTCATCTGTTTGCGAGAATAGTGTGAGAATTATGATGAACAAGGAGAATGGGTGCTCTCAGCTTAGCTTCAACACAAAGCTTCACTTTTCTTGGGCTCTCTCACTTCTCGAGAATCTCTCATTGTGAGGGAAATGTAAATGTGGAGAGAGCAAGGAAAACAATAACGCTTCCCTTGAAAGTTTGTTGTTATAAAAAACTTGCAGTGGGTGCACCTTTTACGTTTATCTCTGGATGTTTTATACCTTTCGACCGAGATGAATAAAATATTTGATTTCACTGTTACAACCGCTTCTTTTTTTTGTTCTTATATGATCGATCGGCTTGCATTGTCATATTACGTTTATCTCTGTTGCGTACGCAACTTGACTTCGATAGGCATTAAAAATGACCATCAAACAAAATTTGATCGAGCAAGCTTTCCTTATATTAAATATCGACTATTGTTCGATCAAGTCGAGATTTCCGAATGTCGAACAGACCTATGCATTATTTGAGCAAAATTAGTTAATCTTAATTTTCATTGCATCTCATTGCATCGATGGAATTTACAAGTTAGTAACGACACTCCTATTTACATATATATAAGAAAAGCTTTCTTAAGCAAAAGATTTCTTCAAGTCATCTCCGCTCCACCTTCGAGGTAGTTCGCTTCTGGCACGTCTTTAACCTATAACAACAAATTATGTATGGCCCGCTCCTGATCCAGTTTGCCAACCGCTAGACCGCGAGCGGTCGGGTTAGCCATCTTCAGAACCAAGTCTCTTAAGGCGAAATTCTTTTCGCGAACATGTCTATTGAAATAACAAGTGGTCCGTTTTTTCATCTCCTCATACTGGAGAGCTGAGTCAACACAACCTTTCTTATGCTAGATCGAGGGTTAAACATAGCACCATCGATGTTCGCTTCCTGCCATTCGACAAAAATTTTTTCTATAAGGATGACGTTGTGACAACCCTTTGGTTGTAGTGGTTGTACTCGACCGGTAACATTGCATCCATTTCATGGGGTTTAAATGTCGCCGACGAGGGTATCATTCAAATCTCCCATAGTACTGACGATAGCAAGTCTGCCTAATTCCTTTAGCTCCCTTGACCTTTTTCCTTAACAAATTCAGAATGATTTTGTTGGCTGCTTTAGCTTGCTCGTTTGTTAGGGATGATAGACTGAAAACTTCAGATTGATCCCTTGACTCGCACAAAAATCTCACCCACCGATTTGAGAGTTGTGTTCCATTATTATTGAGGTGACCGCTCAAAGATAACAGCTTGAATATTTCAAGTTTCACCGAACGAATATAATTTCTCCATTGTCAGAAAAACTTACAGCCATATGGTAAGTCGAAACCACCTCCTAATAGTTTTTCAGCAGAGGTCGTCTGAATATGGCGTAGCAGGTTGGAGGGGGTTCAACTTCCAGAAAGTCCTCCGTACTGGTGTATTGCTCTTCGCGCTCTCCACATGAGATGGCTAGCGCGATGACACTAAAAGCTTCTTTTCTTTTGCTAGAGAAGCCAAATAGCGAATCAACCGGGGTTGTCAGTCAATTGGTCTTGAGGTTACTTTAATCAAACACTGTCTTGAAAATGATGTTCACTGAACTCCCGGTGTCTACCAGGATACACCAGACCTAAGTTAAAATTAAGACAGTAACGACGATGGTGTCTTTCTAGAAATTTTCCTTCGACGGAAGATCTGCATCTATAAAAACAATAGGCAGACGATTATGCTTGTAAGAAGCAACAGAAAATGCCTCACCGGAGTGATGCCTCTTCTGGTTGATAAACGAAACATTTCTCAGCCTCGCCCGAATATAGCCAAAATGATTCCAGTGATATGAACGCCGCTTGCCCTGACTGGTCCATTGGACGGTTTCACAGCAGGGGCCTTTCCCTGTCGTCGTGTATGTTCGCCGACAGTGACAAACTCCTTCAGTTTCTCGGTCTGCCTTGATCAATTCTCCCACCAAGCTCTGAAGATGACGTCACTCCAAATCGTGCCCGGGGTCTCGGTAGTAGTCGCAGTACTTGTTTAAATTCTAGAGCAAAGGTTTGACCTTCATTAACGGGGCTTTCCAAAAATACTTTTTATTTTGAATGACTGCTATTAATTCAGCCATTCAGACATTTAGCGTGGTTAAACCATGCATCTCTCGATGCACGTGACGTCGCTTGAAATATAAAGGAGACGACTGATCAAAATTTTGATTCTAACCCTGATGGCTTAGGTTCCCTCGAGATTGTTGGGCGATGCTGCGATGTTGACAACCAGATGGGGTTTTGACTGTGTCCTTCGACCTCTGCCCTTCGTTTCCAGCCTTCCTCTTCTTCAACCGCGGGTCAGTCGATGTCGTCTTAGCCAGGGAGGAATCTGTGAAGGATTCCTTGCTGACGATATGACAGTGGGCCATTTCTAGCATCTCAAAAAGAGACTTTGGTTCAATCATATTTAGATCATACTTGAAGGGTCTGTCTCTAACGCCATGTGTTAGAGTGGTTTGGGCTATCAACGGTTGAAAATTTTGTACTTTCAGCATCTCCTTCTGATGAGGGGTCTTTTATTGTTGGTGTTTTTCTTTCTTTGCTTGCTTGGTCGTTGCGCGTGTGTTTTTTTTCTTCCTTTGTTTCTGTTTTTGTGATGTGCGACAATAGGGTTTTTTGATTTGGCCGTTGTTGAGATTATTTGCGTTGGGCAGGGTTTGGACCCAGCAAGGGGTTGTTTCTTTGGTTTCATCAAGAAGACACGACACTTCATGGTGTGGTCGATCTATAAGAAACTGAACGATAATTCAAAGGGCGTCAGGTGGTCGATCAGATCACTCTTTCCCTTATAAGAATCCAGATGGGGGATTCTCAACTTTGCTGGTGGGATGGCCTCCAAGATTCGTCGAGTGAAAGCGCTATCAAAGGAAGATCAGACTGGTACGTCAATCCGATCTACCCGAGATCCAACCATCCATGTAGATCCGGTACTGGCAAGTTGTGAGGACTCCCTTTCCCCTTCGATTGTTTGATTGTCGATGCGTCTGATCGGTGCCAGCAGGTGCTCCGGGAGAACCCTTTGAGGCCGAGTTCTCCGAGATTCGGCCCCTGGGAGTGCAAGTTGGTCATTCTTTTACAAGATTGTCTGTCAAAGGGTCTTGAACTGGCCCATTATATGATCCTGCAATTCTTAAACCTATCGTTGGATCTCTTGGTTCATGGATTCTTTGTTGAATTCCATCGTCGTTGGATCTCTCTTTTGCGATTCTCCTTCAAACTTGGCTTCGCATCTCATATGTGAGATGTCCAAGCTCACCGCACCACTTTTTAGAATGTTAAATCCTAAATTATCTTCTTGTGAAACACGCCCGGAGAGTTAGAGCCAAGAGAAGAAAAGTTTGAGAGAGGGAGAGAGAGAAACGGAATGAATGTAAGAGAATCTTCAAATGTCATAATCTCTCCAAAAGAAGAACCCAAAAAAATGTCTCTTGATTAATGTCATGAGCTCCTGTAAATAGGGGTCTGGAATACAAGCACATGTAAGGAAAGAGCAATTTCCAAAATTATCTGAATGATGGAATTCAAATTACATGGTAAAGAAAATAAAGGCGACGCATGATCAATCACCCAAAGCCTTGAAGTCAGTTGGCTATGTCAGCTGCCCGCTGTGTGTGGGTATCGGGTTATCGTATCTCCTTCTTAGCAATTTAGTCGTTTGACTAGGATGCGTGGACCTTTGCTAGCGGTCTCATGATTGGTAGACACGTCGGCCGACATTCTGTTGGGCGAAAGATTCCATTAGTCGGTTGGTTTTGCCAGCCGACTAAGAGATAGAGTCAATTGATTGTTTGTTGTTGTGTTTTCTGCTCTGCTGCCTGGGACTGTCCGTGTGTCTCTACTTTCAGCCACCCGATAGCTTCGAGATTCACGTTGATATTGTTTGTGGTATACAAAAACATCCCCTCAAGCATTACATGTTTACATACCTAACATCTAAACTACATTTTACATTCGTACACTCAAAATTTTCATATCACATCTAAAATATCATAAGTTTAACTTTTAAAAGACAAAATATGCACCTTCATGCATATGTTTGGAGGTGTATATGTAAAAACTGAAGTATGACTAGTAGATATGTAAATAAACAGGAATTAAGTGGCATGCATGCAAGTCTTCCTAAATTTATTAGCAATTGAGTTTTAGAAATGTGTTTATGATACAAAGAAAAAGATGACATAATTACCATTGTTCATTAAAAAAAAAATACAAAACATCAATTTAAAGTAACAATGGCTGTCATACAATTTGCACAAATAAAATAAAACATAAAATCTTTTTTATTGTTACAAAACAAACCTTAGCTCTCAACCACAACTAAGCAGTTGCACATGATTGCACTCCATACTTTCTTTTTCCTTCTAATATGCCTTCTCCTGATAACTCTGCACCTGAAGAACATTGATAATGTGTTAGTTGTAATGGAAAGTTGATGAACATGGTATATTTTCCATTTATTCAAAGTTGCTCAAATAATCATTAATTTTACATAAGTTTAAGCTGTGTAAGTAAAATAACAATACCACATTTCTTGAGTGTGGGCATTTACATACATACTGTCCAATTCCAACGTATTTACATATCTAACATCAAAACTTTGTTTTTTACATTTATATCACCCAAATCTTTCATATCAGAACAAAAATACCACCATTTTAGCTTTTAAAAAGTGAAATGCACTTTTTCAAGCATATAGATGAGGTGATATGTAAAAATTGAAACTTAGGTGTTAGATATGTAAATACACAAGAATTGAGTGGTATGCATGCCAATCTTCCAAGTTTGGGGCATTTACATGCATACCACCCAATTCTTA
>NEWO01000004.1:4629547-4644303 GCA_003013225.1 Phalaenopsis aphrodite
TGGAACAATTATTTTTGTAATAATTTTCTACAAAAAAGCTTTACAGCCAAAAACATCACTTATATATATATATATATATATATATATATATATATATATATATATATATGTAGGTAAATTATAACTATGTATATTATAAATACATGATATTTAGTTAATATAATATTTGTAATACATAAATTCAAATTACTAATGGCCAAGCCACATTAAGTTCTAAGAATATGATTTGAGACCCAAATTCAAAACATATTTTAATCATTAAACACTAATTTTGTAACTTAAACTAACATTAAGGCTAAACATCCAAAGAAAAAATAATATAAATGTAAATTTAATTTAATTTATTTTTTTTAAGCTCTGTGAAATCAACAAATTTAAAAATTTAACTTCAAATTAGGAGATAATGATTAAATTAAATTCAATGTAAAATCTAATTTTTTATCAACTGTCGTAACCAAACTCAATTATCAAAGGAAAGTGGGTCAAGACTCAAGTGCAACACACATGCTACCCTCCGGCTTATAAGAAAGAAAGTTAGCATGGCTGATTAGGAAAAAAGATAAACATAGAACTTAGCCTACTTTCGCCTACTGGTTGAACCGAGTAAAAAATTATGTCCAGAATAAACAATCTCTTTATAATTAATAAATTAAAACAAATTTCTTATATAATTTAGAAAATTTAATGATTTTGCCTTATCACATTAGAAATGTAGCAACAAGAAAGGGAAAGCCAAAGTTCGCCGTAAATTTAAAGAACATTACATAATTGTTGAATCCTAAATTGTTTTCTAACATTTCTGATTTCTAATTTCTTCCTCTGCGTCTTCCGATTCTTCCCCATTCCTTTCATCTTTCGATCATTCCTTGGTCTGAAATGATGGCTCCCAAGTATTATCCGACTCTCTACGGTTCCTCCAGCACTGTTGATGTCAGGATCCTCAGAGCAAGAGACGCGAATGAGATACAAGAGCGCTACATCTTTGATGATAATATCGTAGGTGTCGACGCGCTGGACGGATAATGCTGGTGCATATTTGTTCTTCTACCGGGGCCAGTTCAAGTATGACCTCTGACTACCCATGCATAACGAGCTTCAGAGCATTTTTTATTAAATATGGGGTTATTCCGGCCCAAGTTCTGGTAAACTGTATTACAACGATCATGACCTTAGTCATTTGTTGTCACTGGAAAAGCATCCATTGGTCAGTCGATCTGTTTAGCCATTTTTTATTCGTTTAAGATCAACAAGGAAGGCTTCATCTTGTTTTCGGCCAACAAGAAACTCCAACTATTTGGAGTGGAAAATAAGATAAAAGATGGGAGTAAATTGTTTGTGATTACTTCTTGATCTGGTGACTGGGGCAAGTCAACAGACGCGGCGTGGGACAAGTTAAAGTCCCTCCCGAAGCAACTGCATGCCGTCAAAACAATGTTGAACTGACGCCAGCTCTCGATTCCTCAATATACTACTGAGAAGACAAGGGTCTGGGTGCTACGATCGTCATTCAAAACACAATGACTGGCAAAGTTATCACTATTGCTCTATCTTATTCAGTTGATGTAGGGAAAAAGGGGGCTTCTGAAGGAGCCGAGGCCCATAAGACTTCCGCTCGTTAAGTCCACCAAAACAACCACCTTGCACTGGCATGATCCTCTGTCGATTAGCTCTATCTCGCTCTACTTTCAGTCAGCTGATTCGTCTTTTATTGACTTGCCAGAATGACCAAGGCACCTGCATCGAGCTTGCTTCACCCACTCTTTCATCAAAAAGGAGAAGAGGATCCTTCACCTGACACCAGGTAAAGAGGAGAGGGGATGTTATGGGTCAACTCCGACAAGCGATTTCATCTGTTAAATAACTTCAAATAACGGTATCCTCACTCCGTGGAGACTGCTAGAATATCATTAAGTCCCTCGAATATGATTCAACACATGTCTCAGTTCAACATGGTAGCAACTCAAGCTGCCCACATTCAGGATTTGGTGATGAGCACTTCAAAGGCCAAGGTGAATAAGAGGATCGCTTCACTGGAAGTCGATCTGCTGAGAGCCAAAGATGATGAGAAACTCCTCCAGCGAAAGCTCAAGAGCGCCACTACGAACAACAAAGAGTCGGTTGGGATGTTGGATGCCTTAAAAGAGAAGGTTGCTTCGTACGTTCTGAAGGAAGAACACATGAAGGAATTGGCAAAGTATTACCAATGTGGCATTGATTACGCAAGTGAAAGATTTATTCACCACAGCCTAATTGATGCCAAGTTCTCCCAGTCAGAAGAGTTAAAGCGGGTGATTCTGCAGAGGAGGTTGTTGAGGAAAGTGGCAGCGATGAAGATTGCTCGGCCACCTGTTGAACTCTCCTGTAACTTAGCATAAATTTGTAATTTTTTTGTTTTTTGTTCGAAAAAATGATATAAACAATTATATATGTTTTTGCATATAGAAGTTTTTTTTGCTCGACATTTTCATGTTTACTTTATAATGCTTACGATAGATTTGAGGCAATCAGGCGCTGAGTCTGTTGTTTTAATCAATCGACAGACATATCTCATTTGAATTGGCCTATTGAGTCGTCACCCCCCAGAGGAACTCACACCTGTGGCGATTTTGATAAGTACCGCGGAACTTGTCGTTGACACATACATTGGATCACCTTTTGAGCTAAGTATCAAAAGCATAGGTATTTTATATCGATCGATTATCGACTTATCCATTTGAATTATTGATTGATAATTGAATCGCAATCTAGTATTTTGATATCGATCCACTCATAAAGTCGTTCAGTCATGGAAAGTTTAGCCTTTTTGCGATCAACTCGTTTAGATCGATCGGTTGCCATACACGAGCTTAAGTTATCGTTAGAACCTCAACACGTTAGACCGATCGGATATTCGCCACAGCTAGGTTTACTCCTTTCACTAAGCATGAATCTTGTCGTTACTTGTGCGGGCAACCTCTAAGACTTGCTTCCGAGTTATACTCTTTCGTTGATCTTATCGCCGATGAGCAAAAAACCATCTCAAGAGACCTGATCTTCTCGATCTTAGAGGTTCGGGCTTTGCAAATAAAAAGTGGGTGCAAAGGAAACCAACCGACGTATCATGGTCGACCATTCTGAGATTCATACATGGGCACTCGATCCATTTGAGTTCCCCAAGTGTTTAAGCAGATGGTCATCGTCCATCGTTGTGAGATCGAGACATCATTTTATTTTCCGTGACTTCTGGTAGGCCATCTTTAAAGATTTTCTTTGAGTGTGACTTGAATCTCTTTTTCCACTTACGGGTCCTGCTACAACCTCGAGTTGCCTTAGCATTGATCTATCTTGTTGTGGTGGGCCCTTTTGCAATATTTTTATCTGGAGAAGCCTGTTTGAATTGTTGACTGCCCTCCTATAAAAACGGAAAGGGGCCTCTGACAATTGTGCTCGTATTCAAAAAAAATTGTTAGCGGGTTCATATAGAATGTGCGAGTTATAGAATGTGAGAGTTCTGTCGACTTTGTGCGGAGTCTAAAGTGATGGGCTAATTTTTTCTTCGACTGAGTGTCGAAGAAGGGGATTTTCCCTGAGTCAGGTGTCGAGCGCGACACCAAACAAGATGACCTACCAAGGTCATCACCCTCCGCAAACGAGCGTAGTGTCCCATGGGGAAAGGTTGTGCTGACAACACATTCAAGGGAGTACAATATGTCCCTTTGCAGTTGCCGCCAGAAGCTGAGTTCACTCCGAAGAGCTAGAGGTCGTGGAGTTGAACTAGGAAGCCTTCTCGCAGTATCCTCCCTCTCTCCATAGTCTACTCGTACTGAGGAGACTATGTGAAGAGAGGGAATGCAACATTATGAGATGAGGGCTTTTGGCCGCGGTACCCCCTTTCTCACGCTCTCCCTCGCATACAAATTTTCATCTGTTTGCGAGAATAGTGTGAGAATTATGATGAACAAGGAGAATGGGTGCTCTCAGCTTAGCTTCAACACAAAGCTTCACTTTTCTTGGGCTCTCTCACTTCTCGAGAATCTCTCATTGTGAGGGAAATGTAAATGTGGAGAGAGCAAGGAAAACCATAACACTTCCCTTGAAAGTTTGTTGTTATAAAAAACTTGCAGTGGGTGCACCTTTTACGTTTATCTCTGGATGTTTTATACCTTTCGACCGAGATGAATAAAACATTTGATTTCACTGTTACAACCGCTTCTTTTTTTTGTTCTTATATGATCGATCGGCTTGCATTGTCATATTACGTTTATCTCTGTTGCGTACGCAACTTGACTTTGATGGGCATTAAAAATGACCATCAAACAAAATTTGATCGAGCAAGCTTTCCTTATATTAAATATCGACTATTGTTCGATCAAGTCGAGATTTCCGAATGTCGAACAGACCTATGCATTATTTGAGCAAAATTAGTTAATCTTAATTTTCATTGCATCTCATTGCATCGATGGAATTTACAAGTTAGTAATGACACTCCTATTTACATATATATAAGAAAAGCTTTCTTAAGCAAAAGATTTCTTCAAGTAATCTACGCTCCACCTTCGAGGTAGTTCGCTTCTGGCACGTCTTTAACCTATAACAACAAATTATGTATGGCCCACTCCTGATCCAGTTTGCCAACCGCCAGACCGCGAGCAGTCGGGTTAACCATCTTCAGAACCAAGTCTCCTAAGGCAAAATTCTGTTCGCGAACATGTCTATTGAAATAACAAGTGGTCCGTTTTTTCATCTCCTCATACTGGAGAGCTGAGTCAACACAACCTTTCTTATGCTAGATCGAGGGTTAAAAATAGCACCATCGATGTTCGCTTCCTGCCATTCAACAAATTTTTTTTTCTATAAAGGACGGCGTTGTAACAACCTTGGTTGTAGTGGTTGTACTCAACCGGTAACATTGCATCCATTTCATGGGGTTTAAATGTCGCCGACGAGGGTATCATTCAAATCTCCCATAGTACTGACGATAGCAAGTCTGCCTAATTCCTTTAGCTCCCTTGACCTTTTTCCTTAACAAATTCAGAATGATTTTGTTGGCTGCTTTAGCTTGCTCGTTTGTTAGGGATGATAGACTGAAAACTTCAGATTGATCCCTTGACTCGCACAAAAATCTCACCCACCGATTTGAGAGTTGTGTTCCATTATTATTGAGGTGACCGCTCAAAGATAACAGCTTGAATATTTCAAGTTTCACCGAACGAATATAATTTCTCCATTGTCAGAAAAACTTACAGCCATATGGTAAGTCGAAACCACCTCCTAATAGTTTTTCAGCAGAGGTCGTCTGAATATGGCGTAGCAGGTTGGAGGGGGTTCAACTTCCAGAAAGTCCTCCGTACTGGTGTATTGCTCTTCGCGCTCTCCACATGAGATGGCTAGCGCGATGACACTAAAAGCTTCTTTTCTTTTGCTAAAGAAGCCAAACAGGCAGTCGATCGGTCTTGAGGTTACTCTTATCAAACACAGTCTTGAAAAGGATGTTCACTAAACTCTCGGTGTCTACCAGGATACACCACACCTAAGTTGTTGATTAAGACAGTAACGACGATGATGTCGTTCTAGAAATTTCCCTTCGATGGGAGATCTGCATCTGGAAAAACAATAGGCAGATGATTATGCTTGTAAAAAGCAACAGAAAATGCCTCACCGGAGTGATGCCTCTTCTGGTTGATAAACGAAACATTTCTCAGCCTCGCCCGAATATAGCCAAAATGATTCCAGTGATATGAACGCCGCTTGCCCTGACTGGTCCATTGGACGGTTTCACAGCAGGGGCCTTTCCCTGTCGTCGTGTATGTTCGCCGACAGTGACAAACTCCTTCAGTTTCTCGGTCTGCCTTGATCAATTCTCCCACCAAGCTCTGAAGATGACATCACTCCTCCAAATCGTGCCCAGGGTCTCGGTAGTAGTCACAGTACTTGTTTAAATTCTAGAGCAAAGGTTTGACCTTCATTAACGGGGCTTTCCAAAAATACTTTTTATTTTGAATGACTGCTATTAATTCAGCCATTCAGACATTTAGCGTGGTTAAACCATGCATCTCTCGATGCACGTGACGTCGCTTGAAATATAAAGGAGACGACTGATCAAAATTTTGATTCTAACCCTGATGGCTTAGGTTCCCTCGAGATTGTTGGGCGATGCTGCGATGTTGACAACCAGATGGGGTTTTGACTGTGTCCTTCGACCTCTGCCCTTCGTTTCCAGCCTTCCTCTTCTTCAACCGCGGGTCAGCCGATGTCATCTTAGCTAGGGAGGAATTTGTGAAGGATTCCTTGCCGGCGATATGACTATTGGCCATTTCTAGCATCTCAAAAAGAGACTTTGGTTCAAGCATATTCAGATCACACTTGAAACGCATGTCTCTAACACCATGTGTTAGAGCGGTTTGGGCTATCAACGACTGAAAAACTTGTACTTTCAACATCTCATGAAAAAAACAAAAAGAAGATGACAACACGCACTCACCCCCTCCTTGATCAATAAGAAACACAGCCTGTGCTTCCTCAACCACCGCATGTGAGAGAAAAACGACAAAAAAAACCTTTTGAAATCCGAAAAGGGCCAAAAAAACCCAAACCGCAAAACCTGGAAACAACAAAAAACCGAATCCCCGAAGGGCATCAAGAAGACACGACACTTCATGGCGTCATCGATCTATAAGAAACTGAACGACAATTCAAAGGGCGCCAGGTGGTCGATCAGATCACTCTTTCCCTTATAAGAATCCAGATGGGGGATTCTCAACTTTGCTGGTGGGATGGCCTCCAAGATTCGTCGAGTGAAAGCGCTATCAAAGGAAGATCAGACTGGTACGTCAATCCGATCTACCCGAGATCCAACCATCCATGTAGATCCGGTACTGGCAAGTTGTGAGGACTCCCTTTCCCCTTCGATTGTTTGATTATCGATGCGTTTGATCGGTGCCAGCAGGTGCTCCAGGAGAAACCTTTGAGGTTGAGTTCTCCGAGATTCGGCCCCAGGGAGTGCAAGTTGATCATTCTTTTACAAGATTGTCTGCCAAAGGGCCTCAAATTGTCTCATAATTTGATACCGCAATTATTAAACCTATCATTGGATCTCTTGGTTCATGGATTCTTTGTTGAATTCTATCGCCGTTAGATCTCTCTTCTGTGATTCTCCTTCAAAATTGACTTCGCTTCTCGTCTGTGGCATGTCCACGCTCACTACACCACTTTTAAAGATGTTGAATCCTAAATTGTCTTCTTGTGGAACACGCCTGGAGAGTTAGAGCCGAGAGAAGAAATGTTTGAGAGAATCTTCAAATGTCATAATCTCCCAAAGAAGAGCCCAAAAAAATGTCTCTTGATTAATGTCATGAGCTTCTCTTAATAAGGGTCTGAGAATACAAGCACATGTAAGGAAAGAGTAGTTTCCAAAATTATCTGAATGATGGAATTCAAATTACATTGTAAAGAAAATAAAGGCGACGCATGATCAATCACCCAAAGCCTAAACGTCAGCTGGCTATGTCAGTTGTCTGCCGTGTGTGGGTATCGTCGATCGTATCTCCTTAGCAATTTGATCGTTTGATCAGGATGTGTAGACCTTTGCTAGCAGTCTCATGATTGGTAAACACGTCGGTCGACACTGTTGGGCGAAAGATTCCATTAGTCGGCTGGTTTTGCCGGCCGACTAAGAAATAGAGTCAATTGATTGTTTGTTGTTGTGTTTTATGCTCTGCTGTCTGGGACTTTCCGCGTGTCTCTACTTTCAGCCACCCGATAGCTTCGAGATTCACGTTGATATTGTTTGTGGTATACAAAAACATCCCCTCAAGCATTACATGTTTACATACCTAACATCTAAACTACATTTTACATTCGTACACTCAAAATTTTCATATCACATCTAAAATATCATAAGTTTAACTTTTAAAAGACAAAATATGCACCTTCATGCATATGTTTGGAGGTGTATATGTAAAAACTGAAGTATGACTAGTAGATATGTAAATAAACAGGAATTAAGTGGCATGCATGCAAGTCTTCCTAAATTTATTAGCAATTGAGTTTTAGAAATGTGTTTATGATACAAAGAAAAAGATGACATAATTACCATTGTTCATTAAAAAAAAAATACAAAACATCAATTTAAAGTAACAATGGCTGTCATACAATTTGCACAAATAAAATAAAACATAAAATCTTTTTTATTGTTACAAAACAAACCTTAGCTCTCAACCACAACTAAGCAGTTGCGCATGATTGCACTCCATACTTTCTTTTTCCTTCTAATATGCCTTCTCCTGATAACTCTGCACCTGAAGAACATTGATAATGTGTTAGTTGTAATGGAAAGTTGATGAACATGGTATATTTTCCATTTATTCAAAGTTGCTCAAATAATCACTAAATGTACATAAGCTTAAGCTGTGTAAAGAAAAAAACAATACCACATTTCTTAAGTATGGGCATTTACATACATACTGTCCAATTCCAACGTATGTACATATCTAACATCAAAACTTTGTTTTTTACATTTATATCACCCAAATCTTTCATATCAGAACAAAAATACCACCATTTTAACTTTTAAAAAGTGAAAAGCACTTTTTCAAGCATATAGATGAGGTGATATGTAAAAATTGAAACTTAGGTGTTAGATATGTAAATACACAAGAATTGAGTGGTATGCATGCCAATCTTCCAAGTTTGGGGCATTTACATGCATACCACCCAATTCTTATAAATTTACACATCTAACACCTAAACTTTATGATTTATGTTTATAACATGCAAATCTCCCATATCATATCAAGAGTACCACTTTTTAATTGTGAAATACATATTTTCATGCATAGATATGGTGGCATATATATAAAGATTGAAGTTTAGGTGTTACTGTTAGATATGTAAATACATAAGAATTGAGTAGTATGTACGTAAACCTTCCAATTCCTTTAACCACGAAGCCCTCATGTTCATTCTTCATATATAGCTCATGCAGGCAATCGCTTTTGAGGAAAAAAGATTTATACGTATATTCTATTCAAGGAAAACGCCTACTGGTCCTGAGAAAGGGGTGGCAGCTGACAATGCAGGAAATGGGGCAGGCAACTTTCGGTGCAATAGCTATTTCAGAAAAGGGAAGAAGAAAAAAAAAAAAGAAAGGGAAATTTACACGTTACAATAACAATTCTCATGATACTGGCCCAATTCACAAAAGAAAATATTATTGCTGAAATGCAAATAAGTTATAATAACAACTCTTCAAACCGGAAATAAACCAATAAAAGACATAACGACACCCTGGGTGATGGCGAAGGCGGTGGGAGGCGGCTGGACAACAGGTAGGTGACTGGCATGGGGGAAAGCGGTCACAAGGGGGAGGCACGAAAGGCTGGCGGCAGCAAGGGAGGCTGCTGGGGAGGTATTGCGGTGGTCGGAACGACGCTGGAAGGAGGCTTGGAAGCAGGGGGAAGGCTGTGGGATGAAGTTCGGAAGCAGGGGATGGCTGCTGGAAGGAGGACAGCAGCAGAAAAGCAGGCTGTGTAGGAGGGCGGCGACAGGGTACGGCTCCTGGAAGGAAGACAACAGCAGGAAAGGTGGCTAGGTAGAATTGCGGCAGCAAAGGAACGAGGATATGTAGATAATCGCCACTTCACAACAAAATACAACCGGAGCATCACCAGTTGTCGGATACAAACCTAGCTAGGGAAAAACACCCGGCGGCAGTAATCTGACATCAGAATTAATCAAAAACTAAACCTAAGAAAGCAAAACAACCAATATAAAATAGCAAGAACATAAAATTGGAAGGGGAGGCTTCCCCTTTGGAAAGCGTGCGGTTGTAGCCTTGGACTGGGCGGCTAGTTGGTTGGCCCTGTTCTCCATAGCTGAACCGGCCGGTTCAGCCAGCCCATAAAAGCACTGTGTTAGTCTCTCGAGATTGGTGGAGATTTAACTTCATGCGTCGAAGTTTCTAGTTCTTCGTCTCCAATCCTGGCAGTACCTAGATCCCACTATCGAATGCACTGTATCCCAAAAGCACCAGAGAAGCTTTCTCTACTTACGAGCATACATCTATATCGATCCACTCCTCTAAGGGTCCACTATTGCACTGACCAGAGTCTGCATGCCTCACATATACCGCTAAAGCCTCTCAAAGTAATCCACGGTCGACTNCTCACATATACTGCCAAAGCCTCTCAAAGTAATCCACGGTCGACTAAACCTGCTCTGAAGTGAACATAACTAGAACCTCCTCGAACAGTGGCGGTCATGGTGGTAAGGTATCGATTGTGATATCCTAAAATGTTCTTTGTTGTCACTATCCCATGTCTAGACTTAGTATCTCGATCCTATCATCCCCTGTCGTCATCAAAACTAGTCTCACTGATGCTACTATGCTGGCAAGGGCTCCTGTGATCTCGGGATCCGCTAAAGGAAGTAGGATGAAGGAGTAGACTTTCCTGAATCTGTTGTGTTGAGCAAGGTTCAGAAAATCGAACCGGGCATTGAACCGGTAGAGGAGATGGTTTAATATTCAACAGTTGAATTGAACTGGGGTTCAAACTGGGTGAAGACAAATATAAAAAAATATTAAACATAACTTAAATGACATAAAAATTAGATGAAATTCATTGTAGAAGGTAAAAAGGATGACAAATATTACCAAGAAAATATAAAAGTGTAAAAAATAAAAGGAAATAAACTAATATTCATGCATATTTCAAAAAAGTTAAAGAAGAAAATAAAGTTGTGAATGATTAGAGCAAAACACATTCTTCATGATATGAAAAGATTCAAAACATTTTTCATAATTTCCAATAAAATGATGACATAAGATAAAAATTACCCTTAACTGCTTGGCTGGTTCGACCGCTGGTTCTAATCGACTGACCGATTCAACTGCTGGTTCTTTTTGGTTTGATGCGGAGCGGGTTTCAGGGACGAACATGTTGGTTTGGTCTGATTTCTAAAACATGGGTGCTGAGTACTACGGTCAAATCACCACGATATATCCAGCAAATAGGGGCAAGCATCCATAGGGATCACATCGCACCACACTTGAACCTACAGCTAGCTCCCAATTTAAAACTCCACGAGGCACCTCCTATTAATGTTGACCCTGTTTCCTTCTTCAGCCATGTGAGAGAATAGGGTTGAGAATGGCTCTCGAGTCATTAGACCCAATTTCTCTACCATCTGTGTAGATGTCATGTTCTTACTGCTCCCATCAACTTTGATGAGACTGCATATGTTCACATTCACAGTGCAACGGATGTAGAATATATTGTGACGAAGCCACTATGAAGCCATCATATCTTCGGTCTATAGGAAAAGATTCAAAACTACAAGCATCTCGCTCTCGTCCAGTGGAAGAAGATGCACTTCGCCTTGTTTCTCAGTGGTTTATCATCACTAACCTCCTCCACGATACCCTGATCGATAAAAGACAACTCAGCTCATCAAGCAGCTAGAGGCGATGTGCTTAAATCAATGACATCTAAAACATTCTCTAGTGGGGACTATATTAGGCGTGCTACTCTTCTCAGGCTTATTCTCAACGAACGTGGCTCTATGCTTATCTAAACCAATTCTCTCAACTCCCTGAGGTGTGCTTTTGTAGGTGTCGCCAACTGTGGAGGGTTGTCTGACTGACGGTGGTTGTTTGCTCTGTCTCTGCTGTCTTTCTACTTTCAGTGTTAAGGCCTGGACAACCCCAAGTGACTAATAAGGTTGCAGTTGTATCACATTGCTAAAAGCGAACTTCAGTCCCCCAAGATACCAGGATACAATGTACTCTTCCAGTTCGTTCAGCTCGCATTACATCTGCAAGTGGTTGAACTGAGTTGTGAACTCCATCAAAAGTTCTCGCCGTTAGAAACATGTTCTGGCGACATTAAAATGTAAGATATTTCTTTTGCATTGCTTTTCTCATCTTATCCCACTTGAGAAACTTATCGCAACATATGTTGTTGTAAGTTCTCCTATCACAAAGAGACTATTTTTCAACTTAATATCAATTCATTTGACTAGCTTATCCTCTGACACATTATTATATTTAAAAATTTTATCAACAGATTGTAGCCAATCAATAAATTTATCTACATCCATATTCCCCTCAAACTCTGGTAAATCCATTTTGATATCAAAGTCCCTGTGGACTTTTATCTCGGCCTACCTAATATTAAATTTCAAAGCGGCGTGGCAGGTATTCCTTGTTGTTATTTTCCCTATTGAATGGACACAGATCCTCGTCCCTATCTCCCTTCGAATCTTTAGATCGCAATCGAGGGTAACGTCTTCCTTGGCTCCACATCCAGCTCTGCCAGTCTCTGTTGCAGACGAGGAATCTCTCACTCTATCTCCTTCTAGGTAGGGTATGACATGTATCCACGTGGTGGCATTGCTAGGATTTTGAGTGGGTGAGGGTGATGAAAGAGGCCAAAAAAATGATTTAGTGTTGTTGATTTTGAAAATCAACAAAAAGAATTTATGATTGGGTCAAAGTTTTGTCTATGGTTTGGGAATAAAAGAGAAAATTTTGGGTGGAAAGGTAAGGCAGTTGCTAGGAAACCATAGGATAGGAATAGCATTATGTTAGTTCTAATATCAAATAATAACAGAGTTAGCCAAAACCACATGAGCAAATAAGAAAATATTATCGTTGAAATACAAACAGATTACAATAACGACTGTTCAACTTGAAAATAAACGAATAAAAACATAAAAGACACCCTGGGCGATGGTGAAGGGGTTGGGAGGCGGTTGGACAGCAGATAGGTAACAGGTTTAGGGAAAGGCGGCACAATGGGGAGGCAGTGAAGGCTGGCGACAGCAAAGGAAGCTGCTGGGGAGATATTGTGGTGGTAGGGAAGGATGTTGGGAAGAGCGTAATAGGGGTTTAGGCTATGGGATGAGGTTCGACAACAAGGGACAGCTACTGGAAGGAGGATAGTGGCAGAATAGGTGGCTGTGTAGGAGGGCAGCAGAAGAAAACGACTGCTGGAATGAGCACAGTAGCAGTAAAGGCGAATGGGTAGGAAGGCAGTGGCAGGAAAGGCGGTTAGGTAGGAGGGTGGCAGCAAGGAAAGAGGGATGTGTGAGGGACTAGGTCGGGATAGTCACCACCTCGAACAGGATACAGCCAGAACACCACCTGTCATCGGATTCAGCCCTAGCTTCCCCTAGCTAGGGAAGAACGCCTGTCGGCGGGAATCTGACATTAGAATTAATCAAAAACTTACCATAAGCAAGCCAAAAAAACAATATATAATAGCCAGAAAGTAAAATAGGAAGGAGAGGCTTCCCCTTTGGGAGGTAATCAGAAAAGGAAGGGGAGGCTTGCAGCAAACAGAGACGGTAAGTGTGGCAAATAGAGAAGGAAAGGGTGTCGCTATAGCCTTGGACCGGTTGGCTGGCTGGCCCTATTCTCCCAAGCAAAACCGGCCAGTTTTCCCGGCCCACAAAAGCCGCGCATTACATACCTAACATCAAAATTTTGATATTTAGACTTGTAACATTTTTGTATCATAAACTTGTGCATGAGAAGATGTATTTCACTTATAAAAGACAGTGATGGTGACATTTTTTATGTGAAGTCAAAGATTCAACTGGTATGCATGCAAAAAAGACTGTTTAGGTGTTAGATATGTAAATACATAAGCATTATGTGTTATGCGGGTAAATGCCCCCCAAAAAATTATGGGTAGTTGCATGTTAGAGATGGAAGATCTGGATATGTGACTGAGGTCAATGAAGCTGCAGTTAAAGAATAGCAGAACAGGAAGGAAGAGGAACAGATACATGGCAGAAGATGAAAATAGAGCCCTAAAGCGCACAGATTCAAGGTGCTCTGGGAAATACTATTTTTAATAATAATTAATACTCATTCTGAAAATGTATAGGGAGCTATAGACATAAATACCTTTTGAATGTAAATGTAATACAAGCAAAATTCTGCCTTTTCTCATATTTTCTACAGGGTATCATAGATCTAGGTTAGGGTCTCAATTCCTGATGTGTTTTTCGGCTTAATTCTTTTCTTTCTTCTCCATAGAAGTATCAACAGAACAATCAAACAAATGAGAACTCTGGGGACTACAAATCTCATAACGAGTGAATACAAAAAAGTATCTAAAGTGATCTCAAATTGTGAGAACATTCTTTAAAATAAAAGACAAACTTTAATAATATATCGATCCTCTCCCATAAAATAAAGATCCAAAATTCATACTCAGGGAATGAAGCAGACAACGATAACATCATGGCTATGAACTCCGTGTCGCTTAAAATCAGTGGGTTACATGTTACTCAAGAAAATAAATAACGTATGGGAGTCAGTGAAACAAACATAAGCAAAATGTTACGCCCTATGATGAGCCAGTCCAGGAGGCGAAATCAACCCAACAGCCCGGTCTTTGTCACCAGAAGAGGCTGGGCGGTCGAGGGCTGTGGCAGAAGGAGAGAGCAGATGAGATCCAGTTGTGTCATAATCACGTATTCTATGAGGAGAAATTAAAGGAGTTTGGAGAAAAAGTTTGGAGGGAAAGTTTGAAATGCTGTGAGAGGATTCTATCAAGGGGAATAACCTAGAATTTGTTTTCTTTATGCATGTTTTGTTGGTTGCTGTGCTTTTCTTCTTCTTGAGGTGTTCCCAAAAACATCTAAGGTTGTGGGAGAGCGAATTTACCTCTCGAAAAGTAGATCACCAATGAATCTTACTGGTTTTCATCTGTGTTCTCTAAGAGCAACCCTTATTTGAATTTTTCTCCTCTATTTATTGTCGTTTCATC
>NEWO01000004.1:4644425-4748157 GCA_003013225.1 Phalaenopsis aphrodite
CAATCCAAAACCGTGTCGATCGCTCCAGTTGCAAACCCTAACCAAGGGTTAATCAGAGAATCTTTGCCCAAGTCAAGAGAGAAGGAGATCCAGTGAGAAGACAATAAGGAAAACATCATCTACCAACGAGACCATCCCCCTAGAACTTTGAGAGGGGATGGGCCGAAAAATTTGAGGGATAAAGTAAAACGCACGAAAGAGTAAGATGGAGGAAGGAGGGAATCGAGAGTTGGGTATGCCAACGACCGAATAAGGGAGTTCCACCCTAGATACAGGGGGGAAATACCGGAGGAAGGAGAGGTTGGCGTGGAGATGCAAAGGTCAAAAAACTGAAGATGCAAATTTTCAAATGGGAGGATGCACATGGTGGGTATATCGGGTGGAGCGATACTTTACAATCAATGAGTTCACTGAGGAAGAGAAACACATGGCAATGAGATTATGCTTAAAGGAAAAGAATTTAGAGTAGTTTTAGTGGATGAAGGCAAGGTATCTGATGCACTCATGGTACGAACGTTTTTGAGCCATTCGAGAAGAAGATCTACACAATCAATTCTATGCTTTGACTCTGGAGGGGATGATTACAAAATACTAAGAGATGTTGAAGCTCTTATCAGGGAGGTTGAGGGAAATTTCTGCAGTTAGACCGTAGGGGAACTTTTTGAAATGTCAAAAGCCCGACATACGAGCAACCATCCGCCCTTTGAGACCGCAACGATTGAGGGAAATGATGGAGCTCGCCCAGATGATGGAGTATAAGAAACAGGTGAAAAGAACTAGAAAAGGAAGCAACACCAAATGATTCTACAAGAACACCTTGAGAGCCATGACATCGAGGACCTAGATGGTGTCACTTCATAAAGAAGAGCCGAAAGAGAGAATACGGGGACCCATCCCAGGGCTAATTTCAAGCACCTCACAGATTGAAGAAGTGCAGGATATATATGCAAAAAAGATTATGTTACCGTTGTAACGAGAAATATTCCCCGAACCACTGTTTCAATTAGTGTGCCCTTTAGATTCTTTTAGTTCAGGGAGAGGATAAGGAGAGTGAGGAATCAGACAAGGATGAAGTGGAGGAGCATCTGTATTTGGATGTGGTGGAGGTGTCCCTCAATTCGGTGATAAAATTTATCCTGAATCACACCATGAAAGTGAAAGAGTGGATCGAAGAACAGCCGATTGTGGTGTTGGGAGATTGCTAGGCCATACAACTTTATCTAAAATCAGGTCGTCGAGAAGTTAGGGTTGGAGCTGGTGACTACAGGAAATTTCGGCGTCATGATGGGGGCAGATGAAGGTGAAGAAAAAAGTCTTGGAATTTGTAAGAGGTTGATTCTGATACTACATGACCTATATATGTTGGAGCACTGCCTTCCCTTAGATTTAGATGGCATAGATGTGATTTTGAGGATGAAGTGGCTGCGAATTCTGAGGGACATGGGGTTGGATTGGAAGTCCCTGACGATGGAGTTTCAAGTGGAGAGTAGAAGGGTGATGCTAAGAGAAGATGCTAGTTTATGCAGTGTCGCTCAAAACCATGGTCAAGACAATTCGGGGAGCGGGAATGGGCTACTAAGTAGAGTTGCAGAGCATGAGGAAAATTGAGATTCAGAGTTGGCGGGGTGTCTTGTAGGGGTCAAGCTACTCCTACAGTAGTTTACGGATGTCTTCCAACGGCCAAGCGGGATACCTACCCTGAGAGAGCACGAGCACACCATTACATTGAAAGAGAGTGTTTCCCCCATCAGCGTTAGACCATATAGGTACGCCCAATTTCAGAAGGATGAGATAGAGAAGTTGATTCAAGGGATGTTCAAGGTCGATATTATCAGGCCTAGTGTGAGCTATTTTTCCAGTCATGTTATGTTGGTGAAGAAAAAGATGGTAATTGGGGATTCTGCATAGATTATCGGGCTTTAAACAAGAAGAAGGTGTTGGACAAGTTTCTTATTCCTGGGATTGATGAGTTACAGGATGAGTTTTATGGGGTAGTTATCTTCTCAAAAATTAATCTAAAGTCAGAATACCGCCAAATGACGATAAATCCAGCGAATGTACACAAAACAACATTCAAGACACATAAAGGACATTTTTTCTTAGTGATGTTGTTTGGGATTCTGCATAGATCGTCGGGCTTTGAACAACAAGAAGGTGTTGGACAAGTTTTTTATTCCTGTGATCGATGAGTTACAGGATGAGTTTTATCGGGCAATCATCTGCTCAAAAATTAATCTAAAGTCAAAATACCGCCAAATGAGGATAAATCCAGCGAATGTACACAAAACAACATTCAAGACACATAAAGGACATTTTTTCTTAGTGATGTTATTTGGCCGCACCAACGCCCCCATGACATTTCAACCTCTCATGAATAAAGTTTTCCAACATTACCTCCAAAAATTTGTCTCGGACTTCTTTGATGACAACTTGGTCAACAGTAGTACAGAGACAGCATGTGGGGAACCTAAGGACAGTCATAGAGAAGTTGGGAGAGCACCAATTGTTTGTCAACTTGAAAAAAATGTTCTTTTGCACAGCTAAAGGTGGAGTACCTAGGACTAATGGTCACCAAAACAAGGGTAGTAGTGGATCGGTCCAAGATTGAGGTTATGGTGGACTAGCCCTTACCAAAGAGCTTGAAGGAGTTGAGAGGATTCCTGATTCTCCACAACTACTATCAAAAGTTCGAAAGGGGATATGCCACAATAGCATGGCCACTGACGGAGCAGTTGAAGAAAGTAAAATTCAAATGAGGAGAAGCAGGAGCACATACATTTGAACATCTGAAGAGAACCATGACCAGTGTTTCGGTATTAGCAGTTCCAAATTTCAACAAATTGTTTGTGGTGGAAATGGATGCATCAAAGTATAGATTAAGAGCAGTGCTCATGCAAGACCAGCAACCGATTGCCTACTTCAGGCAGGTTCTTACGACCAGAGTGAGGCTAAAGCAAATATATGAATGGAAATTGATAGTGAATGTCTTGGCCATTCAGAAATGACAGCCCTGCCCACTAGAACGACATTTTCTGATTAGAACAGATCAGAGGAGTTTTAAGTATCTTCTGGAGTAGCAGATGATAACCGATAAGCATCAGAGGTAGTTATACAAGCTACTGGGGTATGATTTTGAGATTCAGTACCGGTTAGGATTAGAGAACAAGGTTGCTGACGCACTGTCGAACGGTACCCTTGGTCCTAGATTGGGAAGCCTTGAGACAGAAGAGGGAAAGCGATTTAGAACTGAGGTAGATAAGGGTCCAGTTACTATAGGACTCGAACAGTCATCTAGGACATGTATTGAGGGTGCAGCAGTTGTTCCACCATGAGTGATTCATGCTACTAAGAGCGTCAGAATCTATACCCAAATAATTATAGGAGTTTCATGACAGTGCGATCGGAGGACATTCAGGGATACATAAGACCTGTCTTCGTCCAACGACTGAGGATATGATGGCAAAATGCAATGTATGTCAACAGCACAAGTACTTCACCACGACACCAGAAGGTTTAATACAACCATTAGCATTATCAAAGAAATTATGGGAATAAGTGACATGGTGATCGTGGATCGCCCGAGTAAGTATGCACACTTCGTCCCCTTACGACATCTCTACACTGCGATCTTAGTCGCGGCGGTGTTTAATTGGGAAGTGATCCATTTGCATGGAGTGCCAAAATCGATAGTATTTGATATGGACAAGGTGTTCCTCAACCAATTATGGAAAGTGTTATTCCAGTTGCAAGGGACGGTCCTTAAAAGAAGCATCGCATATCATCCTGAGATCGATGGATATCCTTAAAAGAAGCATCCCATAGAAGTATGGAGACATACCCGCATTGTTTTTCATTCGATATGCCAAAGCAATGGGCCAAGTGGATTGCCTATAGGACTATCAAAATGACACGTTCGCTAATAGTTCGTGTTTGGCTCGTTAACAAGCTCGTGTCTGATTGGTTCGTTAAGTTAACGAACCGAACACGAACAATTTTTTTGTGCTCTCTACATAAATGAGCCAAACATGAACAAAAATCTGTTCATCCGTGTTTGGCTTATTTTGCCTCGAAATTTTAAATTATGTGTGTAATTGATGAGTAATATTTAAAAAAAAAATTAATTAGTCTACAAGGATATAAAGATTCATGACCAATTAAAATTATTAATTAAAAAAATAAAATAAAATATATTAAATTTTATTTAAATAATGTTTTAATTTAAACAATTCTTGCGAATGTGTGACTAGGGTTGTTAAAATGACTCTTTGTTCGCGAACAACTCATGTTCAATAGGCTAAGCAAAAGAGCCAAACATGAACATTTTCTTTTGTTCGAAATATAAACAAACCAAACACAAACATTGGTATTTTTTAACGAGCAGAAAACGAGCTGAGCCTAAGCTCGCTCGTGTTTGGCTTGTTTAAACCCCGAATTGCGTGGGTTGAATATTGATATAATATGTCATACCACACCGCAGCATAGACCGCCCCTTTCAAAATATTATATGGGTGGGATCCACCACACTTGATACATTATAGGCATAGTACTACACCGGTATTTAGCGCCGATCAGTACTTGGAGGAGAGAGACAGAATACTAGCAGTGCTCAAGAGGCATTTATTGAGAGCTCAACAAATCATGAAGCGAAAGCGGATGAACGTAGAAGAGAGGTGCAGTTTGAGGCAAGGGACATGATCCACTTGAAGCTGAGACCCTACCGACATAAGATATTGGTCAGGAGGAGCGAGAAACTTTCACCGCTATACTTTGGAACTTATGAGGCGATGACATGCATCGGGGCAGCGGTTTACCGTTTGAGGTTACCACCATCGTCCGCACTTCGCACTACAACCGGTCTTCCATGTATCATAACTGAGACATGCGATTGAAGATCATACACCTCGTCTATACTACCACCGACGCTAACAAAGGACATGGGGGTGATTATGGAGCCGTTGACATCAAAGTAGTGTCCGAGGAGTAAGGGGAACAAAGAAGGTATTGGTTAAATGGAAAGAGCTGCAAGACTATCAAGCAACATGAGAGTCTTACATGGCGATCCACATGCAGTTTACATCCTTCAACCTTGAGGACAATGTAGTTTTTTGGAAGGGAAGTAGTATTACGCCCAGGGACGAGCCGAACCCTCCCGAACCAGTCAAAAAGCAACCCAACCGGCCCGCCACAGCAACAGGCAGGCCGTTGTTTGTCGCAAACAAGGCAAGGCGGTTAAGGGCAATGGCAGAAGAAGGCATGGAGTAAGTGGGGTCCATAGGGCCATAATCATATATTCAATGAGGAGAAATTAAAAAAGTTTTGAAGGAAAGTTTGGAAAGAAAATTTGAAATGTTGTGGGAGGATTCAATTAAGAGGAATAACCTAGGATTTATTTTTTTTATACATGTTTTGTTGGTTGTTGTGTTTTTCTTCTTCTTAAAGTATTCCTAGCGACGTCTAGGGTTGTAATAGAGTCAATCTACCTCTCGAAAAGTAGATCACCATTGTATCTTGCTTGTTTATATTTTTGTTTTGTAAGAGCAGCCCTTATTTGAATTGTTCTCACCTATTTATTGTCGTTTCATTATTGATTGCTTACAGATTGGTTCTGAAGCGTATCAGAAAATTCTCAACCACCATACTAAGTATCATATCCATCATTGCATAGTGTTATGCGATGAAAATTTTATTACTAAAGCCAAATTACTGCTACGATCTGAAGAAAAAATATACTGTTGTGGATTTAAAACAATGTGTGGAAAGATTCTCCCTTTATATAAGCTAAACAAGAACTATATTGTAGAAACACCCAACTAACGAGGGTCAACTATGGAAACCATAAAAAATTAAAATTAGAGGACTTTTGTTATCGGCCCATCCAAAAATGAAGAATAGATGTTCTATCAAAAAGGCAACCTTTAATACAACTATTGCATGAAAAAAAGGCGTAACAATGAAAATGACTGGAAACTCCAAGAAATACCTCTAGGCCATGGTGAACATCCAGAATCCATTAAAAAATACATGTCAATTTCACAAAGAACGGAGGACCCTACTTTGTAGAGAATGACATGCTAAAGAAGCATCTCAACTCTCCCAAAAAAGCCATCCAGCTCATGCTTTCTAGTTTGAAATATTGAAGTCCTAAATCTTTATGTTTTTAATGCATCAAATAATTCCTAAAAAACTTATTATTAACAGCAAAAAATGAGCTTGCTCGAAATGGCAAGGATAGTTCCACCTTGATGCATTAATGTTTATACCAATCCTCTACTTATCTTTGTTTTACTTCTACAACTTGTTTTTGTTATAACCACTCTCATTGTTGCCACCCTTCTACATTATAGTTGTTGAAGTCAATCCCCATTCTTGTTGAACGTTGTTGCATAGGCTCTTGTCGTCGTGTTTTCCTTTATTAAATCAATATCAAACTCTGTCATCTTCTTACCATTTAATCAAGTAGTTAGGTATTTTAATAAGTTGATTGAAATTGATTAAGTCAAATATGTGGGTAAATCCTGTAATTTTGATTATGGATTCAATTGCATGTTAAGCTAATTATAAGTTTTGTTTTCTTTCTTAAAATGAGTTTAATTTGGGTTTCTTAAACAAAAAAATGTTTAAGCTGAGATGATTATTGCTAAAGTCATGGATTTGTGGAATGAACGAGTTTACTTTCCTTATTTCTATATATACAAGCTTAATTAGCAGACTATCATAATTTAAGACGTGTGTATATGTGGATATTTAAAGTTCTTTTTGGAGTTTTTGAGTTATTCTTCAATGTGTCTTAATTATTTGGTTCCAAGAAGAGCATTAATTTCTAGTAATACTATTTCAAGTGGATAATTTTTATTTGTTAAGGGTTAAGTGTATCCTTAATAGAATTAATTTTCTTGGCAATTATCATATATTAAATAAAATGGTGATTATGTTAAATTTATATGTGATTAGTCCTTGCTCATGTTGTTAATGGTGTATGATGTACAACTCTAATCAATTTGACGAATATCGCATGAATCCAATACTCATGAAAAAACTATGTGATGGCATACCATGTTTTGATTTGCATAACACCTTTGATGTTAAAAGATTGAATCTTGCTCATGTTGATCAAGGGCAATCTCAATTATAATCTCTTTTTCATGGCATATAACATTTACATAAACTAAAATTTATGTTGGAGCATTGGATTAATCATTCATTATTATACTCTCTTGATTGATATCCTACTCGACAACCTAGTTGATGCCATAATATAGAGTGAGGATTCTTTTGAGGGGGATCAATAGATTTCTAGACGTTTGTGATGACCTTCCTTTATATTAGAGGTATTATGAGAGATTGATAAGTATTTCATAAACGATGGGACTTTGTTAAGCATTTTCACATTTACGGCAAGAATGTTCCTTGTTATTTTTGCATTTAATTATGTTGATCATCATTTTTAACCTTGTATGGACTCTAATGCATAATTGATTATCACTTTAATAGTTGTCATTTCTATTAGTCCTTGCTAAATAAAATTGATCGGAAATTATTACAATTGTAATATACCATGCTTTAAAAATTGTGACATTTTATTGTGTTCGTATTGCATATCACATTCTTTGTGCGTTCAAACTTAATAGGAGTTATCAGTTAAGTTTTCCGTGTAAACTCATCATATGTTGCTATTGTAGATTCTCTTATGGATTGGATATTAGGTATTTTTATTAGAGTTATTTTATTTCTGACAAATGTGTTAGGCTTTGTTTAGTTTCTCAATTTTAGTTTTTTTTTTTTCCTTTCTTTTTATTTCAGTTTCCTCAATAATAAATTGTTATATCCCTGTCTTTTTAATAAAAAAATTACATTTCGAAATTCTAAAGATCGTTCAATTTTCGATTTTTTTTCTCTGTAACACAAAACAACTTCACTTTTAGTCTTAAGTTTTATAATTTATCTAAAAAATTAAGCCAAAATTCTTTCGTCATATCCCATGTTATTGGGATATACTGTTTCTCAGACCAAGGCTACATGATAGAATGAGAACCTAAACAAGGAAGTTGGTGAAAAAAGTACACCAAGATGCTAATCATTACGAATAAATGATATTCTTTTGCCATATGGAAATCCATGACTTTGTAACTTTTCCTCTTAGACCTACGTTAGAATTAGAAATGCCCAAAAGGGATAGGAAGATAAATGTATCATTTCCAACCAATGTAATTACCAGGACGAAACCAACCTCTTTTTTGAGGGTAGGCAAAGTGTCCACCTAGACTCAACGTGGAAGCGGCTAGGACACGAAGGGAAAATTGATATTTCAGTCGAGGCAAGTTTGATACTTTTGGAGTCCTTCCATATAAATAAAAATTTAAATTCTGGGGAAGGGGGGGTGGGCACGAATAACAAAGTGATAGTTTAATAGGGGTAAACTGATATTTTATAAAAGGCAAAAAGTGATTTGCCCCTCCCATATAAATAAAAATCTAAATTTTAGGGGGGAGAATTGCCCAGCAAAGTGATAGTTTAATAGGGGCTAAACTGATATTTTATAAAGGGAAAAAAGTGATTCACCCTCCCATATAAATAAAAATCTAAATTTTAGGGGGGACAATTGCCCCCCTGGACTCTACCTATAGAGTCCACCCCTGTTAATTACTTATGATCACTTTAAATCATAGTTTATTCCAAGGCTGATGTACAGGAATGCATAATTAAATATTCAAATAAAGAACAAAAATGAGAAAATAGTAAATGCAACCTCCATGGTTGAAGTTAATGGTGCTTGGCTCTCTTCTCAACTTCTTCTAGTTGCTTAATTTCCTTATGATATTTGCAAATCTGATGCATGCACCTGCAATATCAGGGTTGAAAAACAAAATCAACTAGTATAAAAGCCATTAAATTTTTTCCAGAGATTAAAAGAAGCCTTTACAAATGGGAAGAAAACTGTACCAATAAAGGAGACATACTGAAACACATAAAATGACATTTTTTTGAGCTTTATATATCTGCAAAAAAGGTATTAGCGTTGTTACTACTATACAATAAAGAAAAATATGTGATGCATTAACTCGCAAATACTAATAAGCAGCTGTTAAAACAACTGGATATACATTTGTTTACCACTGCATTATTAATAAGTTTGGTTTGTCTAAATCAACTTCTCAAAGCTCGCATTGAATTTTTACCGGTAACAAATTTCTCATGCTCCATTTTGCTTCTTCAAATATTACACCTAAATTTCATGCAAGTTCATGGTTTTAATATCTTAGCTTTTTGTTGGTCCTTAAAAGTAAAACAAGAAAATTGAAAGCCCATAATTTTTTTCTTGAGTTTTCACTGTTTATTAAGGGAGAAAGGAAATTTAAGATATAAATTGAATCTGCACTCTCGCAACCAAAAATGCAAAACAGCAGCAAATTTATTGACGCATTTAATTAGCATCAGAGAAACATCCGATTTGTTTCACTTTGTTTCTGTTGTATCAAACATCTTGAACATACCTGAAGTTAATAGCAGTAAACCAGATAGATATTCTTGATAAGAACAAAGCAGCTCAGCTTCGTCTAAATATTTAAAATGAGTTCAGCAAATTTTTCATGTTCTGCTAACTTGAATGACAAGCTTATATTTGTTTACAAGTTAAACACAAACAAGTCAATGCATTCATTAATATATGTATGTATTAAAGATGACTTAGTCCCACTAAGTTTTTGTGATAAATGACAGCCCAGAACATACTCTCCTCACAATAATCACCGCCTTAGTAAAACAAGACAACTAAAGTTTATTTTTTAAACTTACGTGGGAAAAGATGCATGTAAGAATACAAGGATGGTAGAACATCTATTTCAGACAAAAAAATATATATAAATGAACAATCATGTATAAAAAAAGTGTTAGAGTATTTTTGGAGCAGCTTTTTTGCCTACGTAGCATTTCAAACTGACACTACAGTTCTGTTTGGGAAACTTTTTTTTTGTTTGTTTCTTTCTATAAATTTTTGAAGTAGATAGTTGCATTTTTAATCTGATTTATTAAAATATGGTAGTTGTAAAAAAGTTGATGGCTGATTTTGTAAAAAGAAAATATTTATAATTTCCACAATAACTTTCTAAGAAGTTATTTTCCACATAACAGCTTTACAACCACATTCACAAAAAACAGCAGCAGCCCCAAATGGACCCTTAATTTTCTATTCCATGGATCAAACGACATTACTTCAATTGTTGGTTTTATTTTCAATGTACTTGAGAATTTGAGCATTCAAATCAGAATCAACACTGTTTGTTTCCATCACACGACATAAAGAAGTAGAGATCAAAACCCATTGAATTCCATAATTGTGTGATCATCAACCAAACAGATTTCCAATATCTTTGATTAATGATCCAAATAGCATTAGTCAAAGTTAATAATAACAATTAAACTCAAATTTGATAAATCATAAATGTTATGTGCATTCGTAACCTTCTATTTGGAACAATGTAAATGACATTGACTTTCAATTAAACCTATCAATAAAGTTTATAATAACAATTAAACCTTCTATTTTTTACAGTTTAAAAACAGTTGAGCTGCAGTTGTTTTTGGACAAATGATCACTCTGTCCGTGTATAACAAAGTTGTTTGTAACAGAACTATTCATACTAGTATATTTCATATTTGAAAGCAAATATGCAGTGCAGAACATTACAAAACAAAGATAGAAACCTCATTAAACAGTGAGTGGCTTGACTATCAAAATTAAGAAAATAACTATTAACATAACAATTAATAATATGATAATATTATTTTTAAAATGTAGATGACCTATGTCATGAGATAAACTGTCATCCTGAAATATTGTCCACACCCGATGACTCAAGGCGATGAAATCTTCCAGCTCATCTGTCTACCGAAAATAGTCACACTTTTCTGTGATACTCCATGGACAGTTGTAAAACAATCTCCTGTAGCTATGTAGCAAACGCGAAGTGAGCGGGGAATACTAAAGTACGCGGTAACAATGCAATCCTTTAGAGGTACCAGAAATCCTCGAGCTCTTCCTTCTTAAAGGCTTAAAAACACAAACCGTTAAACTTAGCATTAGTAAAAATTGAATGACAGAAACCCTTAGTAGCAGTGAAACACATGTTGAAGTCGTATAAGGTCATGACATTCTGCGTTGGTAACCCACAACGACCGATGAATACAATATTCTCATTGGATGGAACACGTGCATCGATGTGTGCTCCATCAACTGCTCTAATACAATTCTAAAAAAATAAAAAAAAAGTCCCGAAATAACAAAATTAAAAGAAAATTGAATGTACTAAATAAGAAAAATTACCTGAAAGTATGGCATATGTCGCACATCGTGCAAAATCTCCTTGGGGGTCCGTTCGAATATAGGATCTGCTGATTTTAAAACTTGTAATGAAAAACTAACGAGTGCATTCAACCCTAATGAGAAGTACCTATAAATTGTCTCAGAAGAGTGCTAAAATCGTTTCATAGCTCATCGCATTGATTCATTATGCGATAATATGTAGAGAGTTATTACTAACACCTCTCGTGAAATTGACCTGGAGAAGTCATGAGGTCCATGATTTCTGTGAAGTTCCTCCAACAGACCGGTGAATGCCGTCTGTGTCATGCAGAACATATTGTTAAACCTCGTTGAGTGGCGCGCAAGTAACTCCCCAACTCAATTATCGCCAACATATGAGGATATCATGCAAGGGGAGTGTTTTATGTAAGAGTTATAATACCGGTACATCAAATACACTACAGCCGCAAATCTCCTATGTCGTTCTCTATTAGCATCCATGTATTTCGGCGTCAAAGTAACTAACACATAAACATCAACGAATTAGCTACAATCATATAACATTATGAAAAAAATCAACATCAAAATAATATTAATGAAGTAAATAAAAAACCAAACAAAGAATGGAAAACTCGGGTAAATTGAAATTTTCAAAGTAGCATAAATGATCAAAGCAACACGAAAACCAAAAGCATCTAGTAAAAAATGTCCAAAACATCATGTCCAAAATAAATAAACAAATAATAAATATGAAAGGTCTCATAAGAATCTAATGAAAAAAGTGTCCCTCAAGCGTCACTGTTCTCATGAAAATAACGTAGGTAATCAACCCACGGTCAGCAGAAATAGTCATGAAAATTTTTTTTCCAAGTCGAATCTTCAAGCATATTCATAGAGAAAAAATACAGCGGCATATTCTGGTAAATTTTTAGAGTTGCCTCCATAATTCGCATAACCTGTTGGACAGATGTTTGTGGTGGGTCAAGGTCATTGGTGCATGAAGCCACCTGTGATATATAACTTCTAATGAAAGCTTCTTCTCAACCCTGGGCCGCTTTGATTGGCTAGTTGATTTGACCTCATTGCGGTTCAGGCTGAGGCCTTCGCTAAAATCACCTATTTGATCAGCAGCTAAACTTGCAGGGGTGACACCAAACCCCGCCTCACTGACGACACATGCATTATTGCTTGCGGCCAGGACACTACCAAACATACAATCTAACTTCTCTTAAAGCTCAAGATCGAAGCCACTGTATTTAATTTTTTTAGTGGTTGTCACCACCTACAAATTCAATTGACATCTTGATGGACTTGAAAAAAATTAAAAAAGAACAAAAGCAATAGAAATTTCAAAAATACTCACCATCAATCTTTCAGCCCACCACTCCTCAAAAGGATCAATCGCTCGCTTTATCAGATCTCGACCCAATCTCGTGGTTCCTCGCTTCAATTCATTCAAGATTTTTCAATCATTTTTCAACTATTCCATTATTTTTTCAACTATATCCTATCGTACTCTCTACCTATACTTAAATTTTTTATCGGCCTATTTCCTTTCTCGACCTCCTACAGGTATATGTCGCAAAATATCATTTTGGTATCCTCGCACATTGTAAATGAACCGGCCTCTTTGGTTTTAACTAGTGTATACTGGCATAAAAAAAAACTAAACAACATAAACATTTGCCAAAAAAAAATATTTAAATCAACTCAAAGAAAAATGTGAATGTTACAATAGCATCACCACTACCCCTCCATACCACACCACCACACCAGTTACAAATCACCTCAGCCACCACCTTACACACAACAACAATGTAACAACTCCACACACACAACACACGATCGCCACCTCATTCACCACATCACCAACACATACACCACCAACACACAACCACTACCACCCACTTATCCCCACCACCACCTCGCCCACCATACAACCACTACCACCACACCACCCACTTACTATCACCAACATCACCACGCAAATATCCAACACAGCACTGCCACCGCCGCCAACACCAGCTCACAGCCACAAAAAACACATATAGCCAGCACACATAAAAACAACAAACGACATCAACACACAGCCACCATTTCCTCCTTTTTTTAATGATTCCATAGAGTGAGGCCTTAAGAAAGCCACAAAAGGCAAAAGATTTCATGAATTTCACTCATCAAATTATCCATAGAAATCCAAAAAACCAGCCCACAAAAGGCAATGACAGAGCAAAGCCATAAAACAAAAAACTCAAGCCGCACAACAGTGAAAGCTTTTCATGAATTTGTCTCTCAAATGCTTTCATCAATTTCTCCATATGATCCAGTGATCACAGAGCTAAGCAATAAATCGAAAAAAACAAAGCCAAAAAAAATATAAAAAGAGTCATGAATTTTTCTCTCGAATGCCTTCATAAATTTGTCCATATGGTCCATAAAACCAATCGACGAAAGACAATCACTTGGTTAAGCCATAAACCTAAAAAAAATAAAGCCCAAAAAAGTAAAAAATTTTCTCTCAAATGCTTTCATCAATTCTCTCTCATATGCTTTCATCTATTTCTCCATAGGATCCACAAAAACCAAGCCATAAGAGGAAATCACAGAGATAAGCCATAAACCGCAAAAAACCAAGCCAAAAATGGCAAAGTTTTCCATGAACTTATCTCTCAAATTCTTTCATCAATTTCTCTATAGGAAATGCAAAAGAACAATGCCACGAGAGGCATTCATAGAGCTAAGTCATAAACTGCAAGCCACTAAGCCACAAACGGCAATCACAGCCATAAGCACATAGAACAATTCGTAAAAACCAAGCTATTGCAGGTAAAGCCAAAAACCACAGCCCAAGGCCAACCATATACCTCACATAAGGAGGCAAGACAAGGGGAAAGAGAGGAGTAAGAAATACCAGAAGACAGAAGAGAAGATGGGCTCGGAACCACCCAGAAGGGAGAAAGGAAATGAGAGTGTCACCGGAGATCATTAGCCGGAGTTAGAAGAGAAGGCCGCTTAAGCACGAATGCATCAAGCACAACAGAGAAGAAAATCAAGGGCACGTAGACAAAAACAAGGGCACGCAAACAAAAATCACGCTATCAAAACGCGGGCAGCGAGGTCTAATCCGCATCCCGCGCGTACATAAGATTATCTCACATCGCCGCCACACCACAGTTTCAACACAGGATTTTCTGCATTTTGGGGTTGCATTGTAGCTAAAAAGCTGCCCTAAACGCACCCTTAAAGAAAAAATTTATAAGATGTTGGTGAAAATTGCAATGCTTTATGGCGCAAAATGTTGGCCTGTAAAATAGAAAGTGTTGTTGATTTGAGACTGCATAGACACAAAATGTGAAACGAATATCCAGAAGTAGCTCCAATGAAGACAATATTAAACAAAGTTGCCTTAGATGATTTGGTCACATTAAATGTCGATCATATAATAGCCCTGATATGAGAGTAGATGCTTTAGATTTAAATTATGTTAAGAATAAAAAAAAAAAACCAAAAATACTAGGGTGTGTTGTATAAAAAATTATCTTAATTTATTAGAATAAAATAAAAATATGACACTCAATACGACACAATGAAGAAAAAGGATACATGTAGCCAACCCCACTTAGTGGGATAAAGGCTTGTTGTTGTTGTCATTGTTTTTATTTGTATGAATCTATATTCATATCTCAGTCGATGCCTTCTCCATATAGCATCTTATTCAATTTATCTAGGCTATTCTCAACGAGAAAGCCTCATAAATAAATTGCTTAAAAAAAATTTGTTTAGCCTATAAGGTTGTATTTAATATGTTTAATGGTGATTATAATTTTTTCGTTTATTTATTTTCACCAATAGCTAGTCTTATATGTGGCGACACATTTGATGGATATCTAGGTGTCATCTAAAGAGACTTAGATGCCATTTACAAGAGTTTAATGCCTAGAAGGAAAAAAATAATCCCATTTGATGTTAAACAATCAATTGTGTCATCTAGTGGCACGCTCAATACAACATCCATAAAAATTTATTTTCCATGTCATTTTTACACCTGTTTCGCTATACGTTCCCCCACAAAGTGATAAATGGAACGCCATATAGCTAACATCGGTGCTACTTTTCCTTCAAGAAAGTGGCTATTCCTTCATTCCACCTAAAATATGATCTTTTGTTATCGATGAAAAAAAAAACTATGATGCCGAAATAGCTTTCAAAAAACTTTTTTTTACAAAAACATAACAAAAAAACTTCATTTTGACACTAACAGCAGACAAAATCCAATCAAAATGCTCCATTCAATCCATAAAAAGAAAACAATAAGAGAATAAAAATAGGTCTTACGGATCTTTCGTAATGGAATCTTTCCTCTTGTGTGCACACCTCGGAGGAACACTCTAGCCGGTGCTCACTCTTCCAGTAAAGATCTAGCCATCAACCATCAACAAATCTAAGAAATAGACGGAGAAAAACGGCAAATGAAGCAAGGAAGGAGAAGAAGAAAGCCGGCAATACCTAAGAGGTTGAAAACGGCGAAGGGAATAATGGTTGCGAAGGGCTGCAGCAGCATGGAAATTAGGTGAACGATCCGGGAACCGATCTGCTTGGGCCATGGAAGAGTGAGAAGTACAGCGATGGCCGCCTCCACCGCCACCACGCATTCGAGTATCAGCCACTGGAGTGCCATTGATTACCCTCTCGGCTATTCTTCGTCTCTGACCGTCGCGTAACTCTTCGATTTCCACGAATCACAAAAGTCGTGTTTTTAGGATGGGAATTTTAAATGCATACCACTCTAAAATATTATAAATTGCATATCTAACTCGAAAAATGGAGATTTTAACCATAACCTTTTAAAAAGGCTCTCAAATTATTAAAATGTCCAAATAAATACAATTTTAGTGCGGTACGCCGCTTCCGCACCAAAAAATTATTACTTCCAATAAATCACCTTCACGTGAAGCTGACAAGAAAAAAAACTTATTTTCTTGTAATCCGGCCAAGTTCAGGAGAATATTTCTCCAGTGTTATTCGACATTATTCAGCTATTATTGTGTGTTATTGATGTGTTTATTGTGTTATTATAACACCGAAAATATATTCATAACACAATAATACATGAATTCCCCCACAATAACACATGAATAATGTGGAATAACACGGGAAGAATATTTTCTTATGCTAAAACGATTTTTTTTTTAATGTCATCTCCACGTGGTCTGACTTTATTTGACTATAGACGTATTAGAAGGATTGGTGTGGTGTTATCATATTAATTACTTATTAAATTAATATACATATCCATCTATGTATAAAATAATAATTACAATAAATATAGACTGAATAACAAAATGATAAGTTAATCTAATTAGCAATTAAATTAAATGGTCAAACTAATTTGATAATAATTACATATTAAGAAATTAATTATCATACAAATAATCATCCATATGTCAGAATTTTAATCCTAAAGAATAAATAACTAATACGAAAATTTACATACACAGCACCCATCTTTTAAGTATTTACCTGCTCACATCATTTTTATAAAATCAGCACCCTACTTATGGGTGAAAATATGGATTTCACTATTGGTGAGTGATGAAAAAGATATGTTGGGTGTTTGATTTGTAAAAAATGAAAGTTTAGGTTTGAATTAGGTAAATATATAAAAATTGGGTATCTTTGTGTAAATAATTATATCTGTTTGGAAAGTTTATTGAACTAGGATGGCCATTAAGCTCAAAAATTCACCATCTAGCCCAGTTTAATTGGGAAATTTGCAATAATTAGAAAAGTACAAATGTCAAATTGCTTAATAAAAAATAAATTGAAAGCAATACCATATTTTTTAAACAAACAAAAGCCGCAAAACTAGAGCCCAACATTTGTATCAGGAAATAAGAGGCCACGAGTGATAGATTCGGCCCATTACTGTAAGTTTATTTCATGTATATGAACAACCAAAAATGTCAAATCAGTTATATTTTAGTCCAATAGAAATTCAATAAATTTAGATAAACGCAATTTTTTATGCAATTATAACTGAAGAAGCTTCAATAATTAATCAAATCATTTTGCATATCTATATAATTAACAAATTATAAATAAAATAAAGACACATTTATTTACATACCACTATGGGTGCGTTTGGGTCAGCTTGTGCGATTTCAGGATAAGTTGATAAGTGAGACGGTGGAGATCAGACACCGCATGCATCTCTGCATGCGGTGTCCCAGCATGGGGATCGTGACTCGTGAGTTCGGGTATGGTCGAGCATACATGTATGGTTAAAGTAAAAAATAAAAATTTTAAATAGTGGGGGGATAAATTAATTTTTTAATGATTAATCATAATCATTAGTTTTTAAAAATAAAAAATATGCACTGAATTATCTTATAAACTATGAATATGCTACGTGAATAATTATTGAACACTTATATTCTACACAGTTTATAAAAAATTTTATTACAATTATCCAAAAAAAAATTAAAATTAAATATTCATTTTGATTAAAAATTCTTGAAGTAAAATTTTAAAAAAAAAAAAAAAATTATATGGCATAGAATATTTGAATACAAAACTATAATGTCATAGTAAACTATATGTAAGAGTGTAAACAAGTGGGGCTTGAGAGAGCCCAGGATCGGCTAATATTTGGCCTATTGAAAAATATTATTGTTCGTGTTTAGCACATTAATATCGAGCACCAAAATTTTGTGTGTTCCTCTCATTGGCTTAGCGAGCCATACATGAGCTATTCACAAACAATTAGTCATTTTGACATCCCTAATCACGTAGTTATAAGATATGAAGAGGAAAGACAGAATTTAAAAATTATTATTTATATTAAAATATTCATTTATATAAATTTTATTATTTTTTTTTCTTAATTAATAATTTTAATTGATTACAAATCTTTATAGCGTATAGTTTATTAAATAATTTTAAAAAAATCATCAATCGTATATATATATATATATATATACAATTGATGATTTTTTAGGGGCCCAAATACCGATTTTTCATGTCCTAGGCCTTATGATAAGAGTCTGTGTCATGTGTCATAATATTCGAGAAACAAGCGCCACTAGAGATCGAACCCGTGACCTGAGGGACTTACATTGAACCCCGCCAACAAACAGGTCACGGCTTGCGGCATTATATATATATATATATATATATAATTATTTTGTGTCAAAACGAGCCGAACACGAATGTACAAACTTTTGTTCGGTGTTCGGTCAATTTATATATCGAACGCAAAAAAATTATTATGTTCAGCTGACTTGCTTAACAAATAAATTAAAACACAAGCTACTTGACGAGCCGAACACGAGCTCTTCACGGACAATGACCCATTTTGACAGTTCTAACTATATGACTCTTATTTAAAATAAAAAAACACAGTCCCACACCATAAATACATCATGATTTTTTATTTTTTTTTGAGTTGTTCATTGAATGGAAGAGCATTGCACGAGGAAATATAGTGTTATCTTGATGGGTTTGGTTTTGTTGGGCTTCCATGAAATCCTATTATATATAGTTAAAAAAACTGTGGGTGGGGCGGGGGAGGGAGGTGTAGTCAACCATATGTTATTCTGTTACTTCAAGTGAGTTACATTTCAAAATTTTTTACAATCATGTTTAAAATTAATCAACATTGAAAACCACTAGTTTAGCATGCTCTGTTCTTCATTCTCATGTTGAACATAGCAAACTCGTCTTTTGTTTAACACTGTGTCTTTCTTGATTAATGGGCAAGTCAAAAGGGATATTGTTGTCATCACAGCATTTCTCAAAAACTTCATGTTGTTCTCTTGAGCATGTTTATTTCTACTTTATTTCGTCGTATTGATCCTATCTCTACAGACATAAATGTTACTCCATATCATAGTTTTCCTTTTTTTTTTCTTTTTGTTGATTCGTTCAGGGATGAAATGAATAGCTCTACAAACTCTGGTACTCCCTCATTGACTTCTCTCTTGCACTTACCAATTCATAAGATGCTTTTGTGATTGTAGATCCTCCTTCTCACTACCCTTAATGTGTTCGTGAGTTCATTAAAATCCTTGGATTTTTTATTCCACATATTAAGGGTCTATTTGGGGGAGTTGTTAGTATTTGAAGAAACAACTGTGAAGTTGCTGAAAAATAAGCTCTCGTTTAAAAAACTTTAGTGGTCATTATAGTTTTTTTTAAAAAAGAAAAAAAGTGAGTTCACAACTTTCTTGCGGTTACCGTTGATAGCTAGGTATAGTGGGAAATAAGAGTTTTATCAAACAAGAAAAACTACAGTGTGGCACCGTGTCGCCTCCCCAAACGCACTTTAAATGTCTTTTTTCCATTTTTTTAACATCTTTTGGATTTTTTAATTTACCTCTATTCACCAACTCTCATTGACTCTTCCTATAAAGGGCTATTCTTATTATACTTCTGCAGTGGTAAATGTTAGAGAAGTTTTCTGCTCTGCATGAGATAAGTACTTGGGATGTTTTTCCTCTTCCTTATGGAAAATTTCCCTTTAGTTAACGCTGCATTTATAAGATCAAAACTAAGTTTGAGTCGTTTGCTGAGCAATAAATAGCTCGTGTGGCTGCTAAAGGGTTATCACAACAACATGATTGTTAGAGACGAACATCTAAACCCTAAATCCTATTTTGGTTGGCACCTTGATTTTGATGGTTGTTAGAGACGAATATCAAAATACATTGCTTGCCCTTCATAAATATCAAAGTATGACTTCTACGATTATTGAGATTAATCATATCCTTATGATGGTTACTTGTTCACATGTGAGTCTATCTTTTTGACCCAACTCCCATGTATTGTGATAATAATATTGTTATTCAAACCACTCACATTTTAGTTTTTCATAAACACATCAAAATTGATTGTCATTTTACACCTCATCACTTACCCTATATCTCCTCTACCGTGCATATTGCAGATTTGTTCACCAAGGCAAACACCATTTACATTTTCATTTTTTACTTAGCAAAACCTCGATGCTACATGTAAACGCATTATGAGTTTGAGGGGGATATTAGAAGTATCATTACTATTATTTAAGGTTAGTTTAGTAATTTCTTATTTTCCCTCCTCTCACTTACACGACTCTTGTGTAACTTATTCTGATTTTATTGCAATATGAGATCCTAGACCGAAATTTGCTTCTTCTCAACCTCTTTTCTTCCTCCTCCTCTTTATTCGCATAACTTATTCTAAAGTCTAATAAGTAACCCTCGTGATCTTTCTGGTGGTAGGTCCTCTTTCTCCATACTCTTTTCTTCAGGAGTGATGGATCTCCTCAACATTATGGCCGGCACATTTTTTATAGACATATTATTTATTTATTTATTTATTGTCCCTCATAAATCTGCTTTATAATAAATGTCCAATTGTGCTTCTATAAATTTTTGCTCATAAATTAATATCATTAAAAAAATATATAAATAAATAAAATTTTCCTCGACAAAAATATTTTAATTTGCATCTTATTTAATTTCTCTTTTGACTCTATCCAAATTTACGGTAAAATCTTTGGTATAATTCGCACAGAATATTATAAGATCAAATAAGCATACTATAATAAATTAATAATAACAACTTCAGACGTCCTCAACACCCTAATTAACGTTCTGGCGCCTCTTATACTAAGCTAATGCGTGACATAATCAGCACACTTGCGTCATTAAGAACTTTAATTAGTAACAATATTAGCATTGTCATTATCATTAATTTGATTATAATATTGACTATAATGCATGTTCTAATAAGTCGACTCATTCAAGAACCATGCCACTAAAATTCCATTAATTCCAGGCTGGCCAAAGAGACTCTTCTGAAATTATACTTAGCACGCCTTTCTTAACCACTAAACACAACTAATTGCAATTAACTTTTTTAATTATCTCTTAATTACAAACGCTAATTAAGTGAACTTTTCATGTTTCCTTCAGGAGATAAACTCCTTTCATAAACAAGTTTCAGAAGTTATTAATTGCATTGTTTTGAATTTTTTACGTAAAATAAATTTTAAATGTATTTTAAAAATCATTAATTAATACCGAACCGTGCTTAGAATCTTAAGAAACGAGAGGTTCAAAGTAAACCTTAAAATTATTTAAATATAATTTAAATAATATATTAATATTATTAAGGAACTTTACAAGCATACCATTCTTTTTTTATTTACATATTTAAAAAACAATAATTCTATTTTTGTATATACGGCAGTTAGGGTTGTAAATGAATCAATGCACTCGATGAATAAATTGAACTCAACTCGATTAAGACTCGATTATGTTTTTAAGAACTCAAAGCTTGAATAAATTGAACATGAACATAGTTAAACTTGCTCATTTATATTCATGAACAAACTCGTTTGTTGTTCAACAACTAGGTAAATAAGAGATATTAAGCCTGAAAACTCAAATCATATATGATATTCTATTTAGTTAAAATATAATTAACTATAATTTAATTAATTATAGACTTAATAGCAATCTATTTTTATATCAATAATATTTTTTATTAATTATTAATTGTATATTTATCATATTAAAGTTTAGATGTTAGATGTGAAAATACATAGGACTTATGTGGCATATAAGAAAAGTCTTTAAAATTCACTTTTAACGTCCACAAATCTCACTTTATCTCTGGTCTCATAGTTTCGTGTCTTTTGGTTTCGCCCAAAACATATGAATCACTGAGTTGCAAGAGCGTGCAAGCATCGCATGCAACGACGAGATCCCAGTGTGCAAGTATCGTTGAAACTCTAGTCTCTCTTTTATCTGTCATTCCATTCTGTTCGAAAATTCTATCTGATTACGAAGTGGTGTTTGGATAATGCAGTGCAATCATTAAAAGTTATACGATTAAGGATAAGAATGAGACAACAAATCAATAAAAAAAGATATATGGAGTTGGGTGTAAGCTTAGAAGTATGATCATATTAAAATTTCAGATATTACATCTCATATGATCATATTCATGAGTCAGCTTTCATAATTAAAGAGTTTATAATCAATAATTAAAAAGACATTATCACATTTATAAAATTATTTATTGAATTTTTCATTTTGTTTGAATTTTTAACTTGTTTATTTGCTCATTTAAATACTCATTCACTTGTCATAAAACTATTCAAATACAAATCAAATTCAATAATTGGAAAGTTAAAAACAAGTTAAGCTTGAACAATATATGAAAGCTCGACACAAGTTCCTATAAAACTCGACACAAGTTCAAGCCGAACATAAATAACTTATAATTATACCAAGTCAAGTCTGAATTATGCCATACTCGATTCAACTCGGCTCGATTACAGCCCTAATGATAATATGACACCTTACAAATGCATAGAAAGCTGTATTTCTCTATTTTAAAGTTAAAATAGCTGTATTTTCTATGTGATATCAAAGATTTGGTTCGTATAAATGTAAATAAATCAAAATTTAGGTTTCATACATGCAAATACATAATATGTGGGTGGTATGTATATAAATGTACTTATTACTTTTATCAATTTACTAAACAACATTTTAGTCTAATACCCCTGCTTTTTAATTATTTTAAACAACATTCTAGATCAAAAATCTAACATATGATATTTTATTTAATTTAAATTTAAATATCTTATTTCATCAAAATAAGAAGGTTAAATTCGACAATAATAGAATATGTCGGTCATTTAAAAATCAGACCGGTTCTTCGGTTCAGCTCCAATTCTGAACTGTTTAATCTCAGTTTTATGTAGAAACAATTTTAAGCCTGGTCCGAACTGGCCCAATGATCAGCATACAGTTGAATCAGCTCGTTTGATGCGATTATAAAACCATGATTTTTTATTATGTGGGAATATTTTCTTATGTTTTATGTGCTCATTTTAAGCTTTTGATTTGAGTAGTTAAAAAGTTAAAAGAAATAAAATCTACATTATGTTGGATGATGTCAAAGTAATTCCTAAAATCAAAGCTTCATACAAATATGATCTACATAACGATTCAAAAAAAAAAGTGGGGGGCATTTTCAAGCATACAATCTAATCCCTATGTATTTACATACCGACACTTAAATTTATTTTTTTAAAAATTTAAACCACCCAAATCTTTCATATAACATATAAAAATACAAAGATACATTCATTTAACATGTGAAATACATATTTTCGTGTATATATAAATTGGTATGTACGTAAACATTGAAGTTTAGCTGTTAAATATGTAAATACATTAGAAATGAGAGGTATGTATGTAAATCTTCCCAAAAAAAATATGTCACTTAGGCTCCATTTTGGGGCAACTTATCCACTGCGGCGGCGTTTTGAAAACGCCGTCTTGTTGTTTTTAAGACGGCTTAGAAATTACGTTTGAGCAGCATATTTGAAAACGAAGACGGTTTTTTACACTAAATGTGAAACGCAATCCGCACCCTGCGGTCCGCATTTCCAGATAAACGACTTATCTGGATAAGCAAAAGCGGCCCCAAACACGCCCTTAGAGGCTTACATTTATTCTCTTAAAATTTTATAGGAAAATGTTATCACTCTTATAAATCACAATAAAATTAGCATTTTTCATCATTAAAATTCTAGTTTACAAATATGCCCTCAGTTCCCTTTTTCCGTAACTTATAACTAGGCAAATATCATATCATATCTACATTTCCACCTTCGGAAGTGCAAGGAAGCTCCTTAGAAGAAGTGAAGAATCTTTTAGTTTCGCACGGGAAACTTATGTTCTATCTTCTATTTCTTGTCTTCTTCTAAGCGGATACAAAATAAAACCTAGAAAGAGCAAATGAGATGTGGCCAATCCTCACTTGGCCACCACCAGGGATCTAAGAGAGTCAGGGTTTAAAAATATAATTAATTTAAATATATTCAAAATACTCATGTTTAAATTAGTGAATTAATTTAAAAATTAAGAAAATTATTTTCTAGTTATTATGTGAATTTTAAATTTTTAAAAAGAAAAAAAAAATTATGAGGTAATTGGTGCCTTCAATACAAAAATATGTCAAGTTATAGAGCACTGAATTTCAATAAAAATCTATTTAAAATTTATAATCCATGCATGCATCATATATTTACTAATTTATTATATGAAATTATATGTATAATGTGTACTGAATCTTATTTCGTTTTAAAGAATATTACAGACTATGAAATAAATTCACGATTAAGAATCGTTGGGATCAAATTTCATTTTATTTATAAATGTGTTATGGAAATATACCATAAGATAATTTATTAAAAATATATTTGAGAAATATGCCCTAAGATAGTTTATTAAAGATATATTTGAGAAAGAATTTGAATTTTCTAAAGTAGATCAATAGGATGATTATATATTCCTTATATGATAATAATCATCCAATTGATCTACTTTAGAAAATTCAATTTCTTTCTCAAATATATCTTTATTAAATTATCTTAGGGATCGCTGATCAAACCTAATGTCTGACCGAGGGGCGAACTCCCCTTCCAGACAAGTGTGTAGTTTAATCCTACGCAGGAATCGAACCTTCGACTCGAGGAACTTACACCAAATATCGTAACCAATGAGTCAGACAAAGACACACACACACACACACACACAGATATATATATATATATATATAATCAAATAATATGTTTAGGTGATTCTATTGAATTATAGAGTTATTTAAACCTTCCAAACTCCTACAATCATAAAACCCTCACTAAAACCATATTATTCACAGAAGAATAAACATGTCAACTCGGGGTGTAAGTGAGACAAGTTAATTTGTGAGCTCGCTCAAGCTCGACTAAATAAGTTACTTGTGAAATGAGCTCGTTGAGGTAAAGAGCCAAGCTCATGCTAGCCCCGACTCAATTCGTTAACTCGTAAATCTGAATGTCTAAAAATATATTAATATAAAATATACTCAAAATATATTAAATTTGAAGACTTATCTCTACAATGTTAAAAAAAATATTTTAAAAAAATATTTTATATTTTATATTTTCTATTAAGTGATTTTTTAATGATTTTTCTTATAATGGCTTATTTTGTCATTTTATTATAACAATGTGTTAAATTAATATTATTATTTTTTTTTAATACTAAACATGCTCGTTCATGAGTCAACTCAAATTTATAGACTTAAGCTCGAGCTCTAGCATAAACTCGATAAAATTAAACACAATATAACTCAAATCAATGAGAACTTGAGTCCGACTCGGCTTACTCAACCCAACCGGTCATGCAATCAAATCATAGTTAATAGCGGGCCCTCATCCGGCCATGTCAACTGGTCTATTATTGGTCTGTTTTTGCGGTCTAAATAGGAGCCCATCTTCAGCGCCCCTCGTTCCACCTCCTTTCCGAGTACCGTCTGCTCTCCGTTCACCGCCCCCAGCACGTTTTTATTTCGGACAAGCGAAGTGGATCCACTCACCGCTTCATTTTCACCGCCGAGATTTTTATCCTCCAAAACAGCCAAAAAAAAATACTCAAGCCGACCTCGGAAGGTGACTGTATCCGAACTAATCCCTCCCACTGTCTTTCTCATCCACTTTATATATATCTCCTCTTTTCCAGGACAGTCCGCCATATCCCAATCCGTCTCAGAATTCAGAGCCCTCATGGCGGTACTCAGAGAGCGAAGGCTCCCTAAAGGAAACCTTACACTCGATCTCCCCCACCAGGATTCAACCACCGGCCCTGATTGCCGCCAACGCTTCACCCTTCCCTCACTGCAGTTGCAACAAGCGGCGGCTGCCGTTCCCTCCGGCGGCGAGCAGCGGCTCTCCGATTTCGAAAAGATCAGAGTCCTCGGCCATGGAAATGGCGGAACCGTCTATCAAGTTCAACACCGCCGCACCGGATCCCTATACGCTCTCAAGATGCTCGCAGCCGAAGACTCCCTCAGCCGACGACAGGTCGCGCGCGAGGTTGAAATTCTCCGGAGCACCGATTCCCCTGCCGTACTTCATTGCCACGGAGTCATCCCCACTCCCTCCGGTGATACCGCCCTGCTTCTTGAGCTAATGGACGCCGGATCCCTCGAATCCCTCGCCCGCCGTGGAATCCCCTTTTCTGAATCGGCCATCGCGGGAATCGCACGCCAGGTTCTCCTCGGTCTTTCCTACCTCCATTCTCGTCAGATCGTCCACCGCGACATCAAGCCCGGGAACCTCCTCGTCAACACCGCCGGGGAGATCAAGATCGCCGACTTCGGTGTGAGCAAAATCATGCGCCGATCTCTGGACCCCTGCGTCTCATACGTCGGCACATGTGCGTATATGAGCCCGGAGAGATTCGATCCCGATTCATACGGCGGCAAATACGACGCCTATGCGGCCGATGTGTGGAGTCTAGGGCTCACTGTTCTTGAGCTCCATCTAGGTCACTTTCCACTTTTGCCGCCGGGACAGAGACCGGATTGGGCGACACTTATGTGTGCGATTTGCTTCGGCGAGCCGCCGGAGCTACCGGAGACAGCTTCCGGCGATTTTCGGGACTTTATCGGGCGGTGCCTGCAGAAGGAATCGAGCAAGCGGTGGTCGGTGACGGAGCTGCTTGCTCATCCCTTCATCGCTGGTAGGGACAAGAGTGAGTCGGATCGGGTATTTCGGGAGATGATTTCACTGGCGGTGCCGGCGGAGTCATGAGTCGCCGCCGCCAAGTGTTGGCGGCTGAATTTGTGAATTTGTAGATATAGCTCTTCCGGCGAAACTTCGCCGGATTCGCTCGATTTTTTATTTTTATTTTTATTGATTTGGATATTTATTGTATTTAAATTTTTTTCCCCCGGAACAAGGTTAAGGATTGAAATGAGAATATCGTTGTTTTTGGATCAATGAATCTTATTTTTGTGAATTTAGTGGTGAGTCTTGAGTTTAAGAAGGATGATTGTGATTGCCATATGGATTCTGGTTGGAGATTGGAGAAAGATAATTTTATCCTAATTTTTCTAGATTAAAGTTGTATAATTTTTTAATTTATGTTCCCCATTTTGAGGAAAAAAATTGTTAGTGCTTTTTTTATTGATGCACTTGGAGCTTGAGTCCTCAAAGAGAGGTTAATATAAGGGTTGGTAGTATTTTCTATGTTGATTAGTACACTTCTCTTTAAATAGTGTGTTAAGTTATGTAGTATTTTTTAAGCCTCTGGCTATTTTCTTTGTCGGTTTGTTTGTTCTGGTGTTTTTTTGTGTGTTTTTGTCTGTCTGTTTTGATATGCATGGTAATATGTTAGTGTGGTCTTCTGAAGAGGGTCGTGTCATATATATATACATACACATGTACAATAAAAATGGTGAACTACATGATGAATATTATGAACTATTTTCTGCAGGTGTTGCTTAGCTCTCCCACTAAGGATGACCTAGACACGTTGCATGTTATTTAGTTTTCCAGCCAATATTGTCTTTCGTGCAGGTCGAGTTAATTTTATTTTTCCTAATATACTTTTTAGAGTCCTATGAAGATTTTCTATTAGAAATAAGGCAAATGCATGGATTTCGATGTACCATATAGATAATCACATAATAGGGACAATAAATTGTTCAACTGTGTCATGTATCTTAATCAAAACTTTTTTGTGTGGTGCACTTTTCATTCTTGATTCGTAATTTTAACTTTTAATTGATTGATGTCTCATCATAAAAGGTATTTTAATCTTATTTAACACATATTATAAGATATTAAAAAATACTCGAAGATATTGGCCGCCGGTGGGTCCCACTATGAATCATATGATACTAAAATTTGTACAATCAAATCATTAAATCATTTTTGAAGATTTTAGATAGTTAATATGAGTGTAAAATGCATCTCCGTTTTTTTTTTTTTTTTTTTTTAAATAGGAGCCCACATAGGGATAGGGCAAGATTTGCCCCCACCACTTGCCAAGGGGCGTCCCACCAGAAGTGGCCACGTCTGCCCCACCACGTCTCACGTGTGTTCCCTAGTGGGACCACCGCTGCCCAATATCTTCTTCCATTGTAACCCACGAGGAAGCTCCTCAAGAGGAAGCCAAAATGGTGGCGCAGCCCGACTTTTCCCCGCCGTTTATTTTGGCACGTGAATCTCATTCTTTTCTTTTCTAAAATTTTTTAGGAATACTTTTTCCGATAATTCGTTGCAATGTCTTCTTCTAATAATTGAGACGTGGAGCCCATGTTCTGCTAGACTAGATATGTATGGCGTTCGGCTCGTTAAAATTCGAAATTGATTCTTTTCTAAATTAATTTGTATTTGAATTTGTTAGGGAGCAATATATTTGGGTTGAGCTCGATTTATATATTTTTATTCATGCTATGCTCGTAATTCACTTATTTAAAATAATTATAAAAATATATATATAGTGTTGGATTTGAACATGTATTATTTCTAAACAATAAAAATGCGAAATCATATGGTGACGCGAGCTGTTGTAATTTAAACTTAAATATAAATACCAAAAACAAACTATTATAGAACTAATATATATGATGTGTGCTAGAAAATTCGTGGCGGTAGAGTAATGAATTATCGTCTTAGCGTTGCACTAGGATTCAACATACACTCGGATAAAAATGAATTGAGTTGTGATCACACCAGAAGTTTTTACGTGGAAAACCCGTAAAAGGGAAAAACCACGGGGGTCTGGCCCAGTTGTAAAAATCCACTATAAGTTGATGATTATAAATGTCTATTGTTCCACATGCGAGAAAGGGTTACTAGCTTTCCACGTTACAAACGTTGACTGATGACGTGTAGTAAGTGATGGTTGACGGAGGTCAACGGTGATCGGTGGCGTTCAACGATGGCCGGCTGTGGTCGACAGAGGTCGGCGGTCGTTGTTGACGGTCAGTGGTGGTCGACGACGATCGACGATGACGAGGATGATTTTGGACTTGAGCTCTTTCTCAAAGCCTCAAGTTCTCTCTTAAGCCTCCTCTTCATGTGAGGGGTGAGCCTCTATTTATAGTGTTTTGAGTGCAATTAATAGAAGAATATGAATTATTTTGATGAGACGATCCAGAGAGCTTCCCTTGATCAGATAACATTTGGTAGACATTTGAGTGCCTTAACGATGTCGGAATTGAGCAATATTGGCCTCATTAGATTCGTCTTTTCAAGACGCTCGATTCGACCATGAACTCGCTAGATTCGACATCCGTTTGATTTTTCAAATGCCTCCGGAAATCATCCAATAGTGGTTTAATGACTTGTTCCGGGCTTGATTTCACTCAGATTGGACTGACTTTCATATCATTAGGTTCGTCTCATCGAGCCGATCAGTTTGACTATAAGTTTGCTGAAATCGGAGCTCCGGATGACTCTTAATCAAAGTTTGAATGTTTCTTGTTAAAAAAATTGCTCCGAGATTCAAGTTGGCTCATGAAAATTTGTTAGTGGCGTATCAATATATAATTTTTTTTTTTTTAAATTTAGAGCTAAAAGGAGCTGAGAAGATCAAACAAATGGATTGTTTGTGTTTAGCTTATTTATAATTCAAGCTTTAAAAAATATATTTATGTCGATTCACTTACTTAGAACGATTCGAACAGTAGCTACTTAACGTGTCAAACACGAGTTGTTCACTAACAAAATTTTTTTTTTAATAGCCCTAACCACTGATGCATGAATTTGAGCCATTGTTAAATTAAGACAGAGCATTAATCTTTTTTTTTTAAAATTATTTTCTTACTAATTATGCCAATTTCCGAAAAAAAAAATGTTTTAATTAGATAATTCCATAAAAAAATAAAAAATAAGCTTTTCATATAAAATTGTGAATTTCAAGCAAAAGGTTGTAAAAATATTTTAGAAAATGTTATCGAAATGTTTCAATATTTTAAATGTTTACATTATCAAATTTATGATGTTGACTAAAATTTAAGTAGATAAATCGACTTCATGCATGAATGTCACGGAGTCGTTTAGTTTTGTCATAAAATAATTCATAAAATTAAAATAATTACATTAAAAATAATAAAATTGCAGAAAATTAGACAACGGACACCATAAAACTTTAAAATCCTTATAAAATTACATATTATATATCATAAATGTGTTAGCATGAATTTTCAGGAAATCCAACCGACTAAGAATGGGAGGATAAAAAAACTACGGGTCCCTTCAATGTAGAACTAAAGGACATCATTGACTAAAGACAAAACTTTGTTTATCTAGACCAAAACTCGACCAAACACAAATCATCTGAATCAACGATCAAGATTTATCTACCTGAGAAGAGACTCCAGCTTAATCTCAACCTCCGTGTTGTTGGCCGCCTCACCAGAAGTCACTGAGGCTCTTCATCAGAAGATTGATGCTTCTACCTTGATGCCTTCCGTGAGGTCCCCAAATGACCTTTCCCCAAAAGGGTGAGATATCTGTAAATTTCCGTGATTCACTTTCTGCTCGACACTTTGGTCTTATCTTCTCAACATGAGTCCTCCATCTTGAGAGGAGGAATAAAAAATCGGGCCATAACAATTGACCATGAGAGTCGAGCAGATCAAATCAACTCCAGACGATCAAAAGTCATCAAAAGTCGACCAACAGATTCAAGTTGACAGAGCCAAACATCATATTATCAAAGGTAATCACTAAGCCTTTCTACAACCCCTACTCAGTATGGTTAGTGGATGGATCTTGCCAAACCAAGATCCTTGACAACCAACAAGGCAGCAACCAAGAGGCAAGTAGCCGATTTGTTGGCCTTCTTATATAAAATACATTAAATAGCTTGAAACTCCCCACATCAAAAGGGGTAAGTATGTGCCACTTTCATGCCCCCATGTCTATAAATAGAGGATCATTTATACAATAAATTGTAATAAAAACTTATTCTTAAGATTCACATCTTGCACTCTCTTCCTCTCCATCTCTCTCTCTCTCTCTCTCTCTCTCTCTCTCTCTCTCTCTCTCTCTCTCTCTCTCTCTCTCTTATTTACACCTTATTTCATGAGTGTGTCTCCTGGGCAATTTAAATTCAACAAATATCTTTAAAAAATTGATAGATTTACATACTTGCCGTATCATTTCATTGTATTTATATATCTGACACTATATTTTAAATTATATATATATATATAGTATTTATTTTAATTATGTATTAAAAGCTATATTTTACGTTTTTATATTAACAAAACTAAAATTTTTATGCCCTAAAAAGTATTGGAATATTATAAATGTAAACACTGAAATATACATGACAAACACATAAACACTTAAAAATTACGGGGCTTGTTTGTAAATGCCCCAAAAAGTTTTTAAAATTAAGAAAAAATGTTAAAAGCTTGATGAGCATAATGTCACGGACTTACTTACCTTAAGTCTTCTGTGTGGTTTTAGCGCTCTTCCTTGACCCTAAATCATCGTACCCGCACAATGTTTGGGCTTGTAAGCACAAAATGTTCTAGGAAAAAGATTAGGACGAAGTATTGGAGAAATAAACACTTCACTAACAAAGAGTGATTATAAAACTTAAATGCTTGAGAATCTTGGATGGTTCTTGGATAGATCCAAATGATGAGGAGAGTCTTCTATCTACAGTCCTCCCCAAGCCTAGGGGAACTTTGTAAATTACATTAGAATATACTATCTTCTAGATAGTTTTACATTGTTCTTTACAAATAAATGCTTCTAAAATTTTCGATAATATTCTAAAGTTCTGATACGACACAAATAAATTTTCATCATCCCGCATGAATCTTGAAGAATGCCACGGATCCTGTGACAATAATTTGAACAACAAACGTTCAAATCTTGATAAAAAGTCATATAGAACTCCAATTTCAGCAAACTTATAGTCTAACCGACCGACTCGATGAGACGAACCTAATGATAAAAAAACTAGTCCAATCCGAGTCAAATCAAGCTTAGATCAAGTCATTAAACCACCATTGGAAGATTTTCGGACACATTTGGAAGGTCAAACAGATGTCTACACTAGCAAGTTTATACTTTAATTGAGTGTCTCGACAAGACAAATCCAACGAGCCCAAGATCACTCAATTTCAACATCGTTAAGGCATTCAAATATTCATTAAACACCGCATGATCAAAGAAAACTATTTGGACCGTCTGATCAAAATGTTTGATATTCTTGCATTAATTACACTCAGAACACTATATATAGACCCTCACTTCTCACATGAGGGGAAGCTGAAGTCTAGAGAGAGAATCAGCTCTTGAGGAGAAGCTGCAGCTCAACATTACCACTGACGACCCCCGCTGATCTCCTTTGACCACCGCTGACCTCCGTCGTCGACCACCTACGACCATTGCCGACCTCCGACGACCACCGCCGACTGTCATCTACCACCGCCGACCGTCGTCGACCTCCGCCAACCTTCATTGACCACCACTACCCATCATCAATCATCACCAACCAGACTCCATCAGTTGACGTTGTAATCTGAAAAATATAGTTATCATTTCTCGTTTGTGGGACGAGATTTTTGTAATTATCAATCAATAGTGGATTTCCGCATCTGGGTCAGGCCTTGTGGTTTTTCCCTTACGAGTTTTCCACGTAAAAACTTCTGGAGTCATCACTTTTTTTTTTCTTTCATCTGTGTGTGTGCTGAACTTTCGTACAACGCTAAGACGATAGTCTGTTACTCTACTGCCGTGAATTTTCCAGCACGCATCAAGTTCCTTTAAGCTTGCTTCTTTCAACATATTTCTAGAATTATGTGGAACCTTCTAGAATTCCTTAGAACATTCTTCTTCTTTCTAGGTTTTTCTAGAATGTCATGGAATTTTCTAAAGCCTCTTGTATTGCTTTCTTCAGTCTAGTCATCTCTAAGTCTTACTTTCTCATTGTTTGCATGTCAATTATTCTTGAAGATGTTGGAGAGTGAATCCAGAAGTGTCTAGGTAACACACCCAAAGTATAGAGCATTCAACAAGGAGGGATGAGAGAGAAAAAGAGGGTGCGCAGTAAAGAATAATAAAAGAGAGTGTCACATTTATTCAAAACACAAACCACTTATTTATAGCATTAGGTCACATTTTTACAAAATTACATATCAATCCCCTAATTATTGACTTTCCAAAGGGGTTTTTTTGGCAATTACAAATATATTCGCATACAATGAGACCATGACTGATTCAGTCGGTAGGGAGTTCAGCGTTTGTTTGTTAAGCCTTGACTTTGCCTACCTTTGATCTGAATAATACTTATTGTTGATTGACTTGAGGCCTAATCTCCGCCTCGTGAAAATCCCTCTAGAGTTTTCTTCCGATCACTAAAACCAAATGTCTTCTTCGCCAATCTCTCTCCCAAATGGTTGTGAACTGCTACATTCGACCGGTCATATCTCCCTTCTAAGCCGTTCAACTACCTCGAAATTCATGCTGACATATTTTCGTATAGATGTTCAAAATTTAAATGACAAATATATAAACATTTGAAAATGGCCTGATCATAAATGGCTTCTAGGTCAATTTGGATCAACAATTGAGCAAGTTTAAGGTAAAATTGAGTAAAGTTGTCAGCTAATGAAGACTTGGAAAATATAATTATTTTAATATAAAAATACAGCTTATAATTCTAATTTTATATAGGGCTTTGTACATTTGGGAGAGAATGTAAAAAGAAAACATCCAAAACTCCCATCGTTCTCCTCCTGCTATCCTGTTGGTAAGGCAGTGAATGATCTCAGCAAACAAAACATCCAAAACTCCCATCCTCTGCGGCCGACCTCCCAAACTCTCATCTTTCTCCTCCCGTCGCGCCACTAAGATGGCATCGACGAGATCACAACCATCAAAAGACGTCATAAACTTTCATCTTTATCCACCAATCGCACTGCTCCTACTTGAAACTATTGAGAAAGTGTACCCTCATTTTCTCCCAATTCCTCCCACCACCCACTTTTCTAATTTTGGAAGGACCAATTTTAGACAAAATAAATAAAAGAGGGATTTAAGGGATTTAAGGAGGAGAAAGTTGGGAGTTTCAAAGGTTTTTGTAATTCACGAGAAAATATCAGGTCAGGAGTCAGTATGCATCCGAAGTCCTATAGGGAAGCGACACATGTAAAGTGGACCAATCACAGTATATTATGATGGGTCCACTTTACACGTTTCACCTTCTTATTAAACTCGAGATGATCCGGAGTCATGACCTAAAATTTTATCATAATTCACAGCCGACCCGTTGATGCCTTCTTATCTATTTCTAAACTCCCTCAGTCCAATTTATACCAGAAAAGACTACAATTCACCAGGCCTGGACATGACGGCGTTAATAGAAACCGACTTTTGTAGGAATTTTGTAATATTAAAGTTTTTTATATGAGATATGTAAATAAGATTGTTCAATGCGCTACATATGTAAAAACTCTTTTTATAAAAGAACTAAGAAATCCTACTATGCCTTAATTTCTTATTCATTCTCCTCAAAATTCTCTTTTTTTAATGATTTTATTCTTACAAAACATTTTTTCTTTTTATATATTTATTTATTTATTATTCTCGATAGAATATGATCGAAGAGCTTTTCCTAACTCTCTTTATGTTTGACTCATGGCTTCAAAATCATTAATCAATCAAATTTAAATTTTGAGGTACGCTGAACATTTTTAGTCCCATAAATAATTAATTTAAATGTTTTTGCAACGTTAATGATGATACTCTTTAAGTTTTTTGCTTTCACAAATTTTGTTTTTCTGCTGCAAATTCATTCACATTAATTTTATATAAATTTGCTCACACTGACCGCACATAATGGCCCAAATATCTTCAGAATTTTATTTAAGTATTTGGTATGTTAATATCTTTTGAGTATGTTGGATTTCATATTATTCGTAGTTGCATTCAATCAGACAGAGATTTGTGTAGAGAAAATGAAAAAAAAAATGATGGATGTGTTCTCCCTTAAAAGCTAAGTTTCTCCTATGATTGTACTCTGGTAGGTCATAAGAGATGATACGTAGATTGTACGATACGAGATATGTCCACAGTGTCTTGCTAAAAAAAAATATTTTGTGAATATCTAGTGGCTCATCGATGATGATGGAGCATATGTCAGTCTCTTAATAGTGATCTTTATTTCAACTATTTGTCAATTCAAAGTACTTGGTGGGAAAGAGCTCAACAAATAATTTCAACAATTTTATCAGCTCATGAGAAGGTGAAAGTCGAAACTTCAATTAGATAGACCAATCCTTCAAAATATGAATTATGCCTTATGGCCAGCTCTAAATCATATTATTCTCTTAAGATGTCCATCAGCTTCTAAAAAATCAATTTATTCCACCAGAGACCCAGCATAGCCAACTATCTATCAAAATATCATCATCTAATATAGTGCTATAGTCACTATTAAGTAGCATTAAAAAAAAATCGTCAAGAGTTATCCAAACCGTCCAAACTCCTCCAATCATGGAATCCATCCCAAACCCTATAGAAATCCGGACGTTAGAATTCAGATATAGCCAATCAAACCACAATTTCTAAGCGGGCCCCATGCCCATCCTCCCTAAAACTAAAGAAAGTCAAATGAGCGGTCACTTTCTACGTCTTCATGACATGTCCGCCCCCAAAGACTCGGGCGCTCGTTTCCTCCTCCTTTCCGGTACCGTCCGGTCCCCGTTCACCTCCTCCGCCACATTTCCATTCCCGACAAGTGGATTCACTAACCCCTTGTATTCTCACCTGTCGATTTTCGCTACAAAGCTGCATTTGCGAATTGCGGGGAACTCTCTACTAGCTCACGAGGAAGGTGATCGTACCACCCCGGTCTCTCCTACTCTTTCCACTATATATATATAAGCTCCACTCTGTTCTTCCGCAATCTCCAAAATCAGAACCTAAATGGCTGTAATCCGAGAGAGAAGGTTCCCTAAGGCAAATCTCACCCTCGATCTCCCCCGCCAGGATTCAACCTCCGGCTCCGATTGCCGCCAGTGCTTCAGCCTCCCCCCATTTCCCTTTCCACAGCCGGCTGCATTTTCGACTACCGCCGTTCCCTCCGGCGGCGATTACCGCCTCTCCGATTTCGAAAAGATCAAGGTACTCGGCCACGGAAATGGCGGAACAGTTTACCAAGTTCGTCACCGCCGCACCGGATCAGTATACGCTCTCAAGGCGCTCACAGCCGATGACTCCCTCCGGCGACAACAGATCGCGCGCGAGGTTCAAATACTCCGCAGCACCGATTCACTTTTCGTAATCCACTGCCACGGCGTCGTCTCCGCTCCCTCCGGCGACACTTCAGTCCTCCTCGAGTTCATGAATGCCGGATCGCTTGAATCCCTCCTAGCCTCCCGCGGCATTCCCTTCCCTGAATCGGCTATTTCTGGAATCGCCCGACAGGTCCTCCGTGGTCTTTCGTACCTCCATTCTCACCAAATCGTTCACCACGACATCAAGCCCGGCAACCTCCTCGTCAACACCGCCGGCGAGATTAAGATCGCCGACTTCGGTGTGAGCAAAATCATGAGGCGGTCGCTCGACCCCTGTTTCTCCTACGTCGGCACCTGCGCTTATATGAGTCCGGAGAGGTTCGATCCCGATTCATACGGCGGCAACTACGACGCCTACGCGGCCGATGTGTGGAGTCTAGGCTTAACTCTGCTCGAGCTCCATCTAGGTCATTTTCCTCTGTTGCCGCCCGGTCAGCGACCGGATTGGGCAACACTGATGTGTGCGATTTGCTTCGGCGAACCGCCGGAGCTGCCGGAGATTGCTTCCAGCAATTTCAGAGACTTCATCGGTCGATGCTTGCAGAAGGATTCGAGCAAGCGGTGGTCCGTTGCTCAGCTTCTTGTGCATCCCTTCATCGATGGGATGGACGAGGGAGAGTTTAATCGGGCCTTTCGGGAGATCATCTCGCCGGCAACTGTGGCGGTGGAGTCATGAGTCGCCGCCGGCGAAGAGAGACGACTGGATTGTGAATTTGTACATAATCGGCTTCTCGCCGAATCCTTTTTCCCAAAAGTTTTGAGCATTCTCTCAATTGGGGAATTTTTTTTTTTTTGTTTTTAGAAAATGGAACGTGCATTCATATCATCCTTCAATGAAATGTATGATCATATAAAGACCGGTAGTTGGCTGTTCGGACATATGATGTCCGGACGAAATATTTTCTCGTGCAACTGATAATGTCATTCGCATCAAGTTTCTTGTTCGCACATCCATATGATGGGCAGTTGAGCATCTGATCATCTTAATTATTTTGAATTTAAACTCAAATATTTTTTTATGACAAAATTATTCAAACCTTACATTGGTAGTTATAATAATTGATATGATTCATCTTATTAATTTAATCAAGAGAATTTTCACATAATTATCAGATAATAAGATCATTGAAATATAGGTCGCTTTTATTAAATATACTTTAAAAGTTTTTTAAATTGAATTTTCAATAATTTTATAGGCAATAAAATGGTGGTTCCATTAAACAGTGCCAATGAGACCCAAATCACTCATTTTGTGCACATTTAATCTCTAATTAAGAGATTTACATCAACATTACATGATGTTTTTGTGCATATATAACCCTAAATTTAAAATTTATTAATATTATAGTCTATAATCATAGTTAAATTTAAATATATGCATGAAAAAAGTATGTTTTATTTAAAAGATTAATGTTGTAGACTAATAAATAAATTATACTAGTTGATACGTATGCTAACAGACCTTACAAGCCTAAATAACACATTTATTTTTCTAAAGCATGACTACCTTGTTCCAACTTCCGGGTTGACCTAACATGTTATTCTTCCAAAGCAATAGTTCTCATGTTCTAGGTGTCGGTTTGACTTGTTCAATTGACCTACCAAATTCATCTATCAAAGTATGGGTTGCTGGGTTGACTTGTTGAGCTGACATATTAAATTAATCTGCTTACGTACAAGTTGTTTAGTACGCTCATCGAGCACGATGAAGAGAATGTATGTCTATGTGCATTTATGAGAAGCTTGATACTCACATCATCGTCATCTTTCATTGACACTCCATGCACATGCCTTGTATTATATTAAAATCATTAAATGTTATGTCAAACTTTACGACGAACAAGAAACATCTCGAGCCAAATAAATAGACATGTTTGACTACCCAAGAGAAGACCCGAAGAAAAGCACAGTTGGGTGTTAGAAACCTTCTTCCAAATCTTCATAAATCTTTCCTAAATTCTATGAACCCACATGTAACATGGGATCCAACATCCTAAATTGAGTAGATAAATATTCAATGATATAATGTTAAAGTTTTAAATAATATATTAATAAATATTTAAAATTCAGAGAGAAGTTTCTTAGAATTGTCGGGCATGTATGTAAATCCATGTATTACAATTTTTGAAGATTCTCACCCATCTCCATATGTAACTCATAAAAGGCTCAATTGCACCCACCTCCCTCTTTTATATATCTTATCTCAAATTTATGACACATATCCTCCACTTAATATGCCAAAATCGAAGTTTAATAAATAAATATATATATATCGTTATGGACATTCTTAAAATACATTATGTTTTATTAAAAATAAAAAATATCTTTCATTATTTATCCAAAATAAAATTTTGCACTCTCGCCTCATAGTGACATGTGCTCCATTTCAAAGCTGCCAACATACAATTCCATGCAACTTCCCCTCACTTGAAAATGACATTAATAAATAAATGTTTAGGATTATATAAAAAAAACAATTTTTTTTTGCATATTTGGAAAATAGAAATTATGGGAAACATTTTATTATTATTATTATTATTATTATTATTATTATTATTATCATCATCCTTGTATTTTTCTCCGCCGTCCCCCTTTTTACATGTTATTGTTTATGTATTTATAGTAGCCAGAAGTTTCATTATGAAATATTGATAATGTTATTGATATTTTTTATTTCTAGTTCGCTGAAATCTCTATCAAAATAATCATTAATACGATTGAATCATTACTCTTATGATCTCTTCTTCGCTTACTTCTAAGTTAGCGACTCATTCATTATTCGGTCGACCTTTTCGGTTTAGTTGATTGGATTGTTGGCTCTGTGTATATTAATAGTTCTTTCGGGAGTGATTATCTGACACATTTCTCGTCTAGAACGTCTTGATTCTACTTGAATAAAAATATTTTACCTGAATATTGTTATGTTCCTTTCAATAATTATAGATGGCTATTTTAAGATCTCTCTCGACGTAATTGTTATATTTTATTACGTTACGATCTAAAGTCCAAAATATTTAAATAATTTATTTTAAAATAAAATAAGTAATTTTATTTAATTAAATTGATTTGTCATATCCTATGGGACACAGATGCCTTATTTGAACTTGCTCAATTCCCACATATGGTGAAAATATATGGCACGCTGAGAAAATCATGGTCATAAAAACTGACGATTTAAATCACAAAAGCAAAAAAGATTAAAAATATGAATACTACATGGCATATTTCAATTATAATTGAACTCTGTAAATCTTTTACAAGTATGAACAAATGATTCAATTATCATCTAACTCAATCAGTTAACCTCGATAGGCCTTGATTCAGTAAGGCTTGCTTATTTTGCTATGTTGTGTAGAGGTTGTTGATCGACCTTTGACAGATTTCGAGTCGCAATGACTAACTCAATTGATTTGATTTTGTTGATAAGCTGATTTGGTTTGATTGTCGATCTCTGATGAGGAGCTGTCGTTGGTAGAGTGATGTTTTGCTAGAGTGTGAATCACCATAATTTGATATATTGCTCACTTCCCAACAATGAGAGCCAGATGGATAATTTAGATTTTTTGTAACATGATTACCTTGAAATCTTTTATAAGAAGTCTCTGGGTGTTTGTGGGATGACTTATAGTATTGTGGAGCTAAGTATTTGCTCGGATCAGGCTCAAACCAACTGGATGTTTTTTTGTCTCGCAAACTTTAACTTAGATAGTTGCATATAGTCAGTTTTGGCTTTGGTTATGATTCAAACTGCTATGTCCGTTAGATAAATGAGTATATTTGACTCCTACCGGTGTGCGTGTCTTAGTTGTACATTTCTACCTCCTGAACCGTAGGCTCTTCTCGAGATTGATACATGCGTATTCTTGATGTACATATTTCTTGGGCATATTAGGGAAGCATGAAAAAGAGCAATTCAAATACTCCTTCTCTTTGTTTTATTGCGAATATATGGTCAAAACTTTTGGGCGATTGTTGAGCCTAAAAGCAATAGGCGAATGACTATAAATCCCTAGAGTTATAATTTAATCATTTTTATTAGGATTAATTAAAATAATTTCTTATTTAACCAAGCTCTTCATCATTGACGTTGACTTTGATCTCACTGGAATTTGCTTGGATTATATTAAAAAAAAATTATTTAAAAAATTGCTAATTTACTTTTAAATATATCATTGTATTTAGAATAAAGTACAAAAATCTACAGCCGTTTGGAAAAAAGCATTTTTTTCCTCTTCTTTTCTGCTTTTGTAGCCACTGTGTCATCTATTCCTTTCTAACTTATTGCCCTTGCCGCGCAACTCTTCCCCTTTATTAACTTCGTCCGCATCCTTTGTTGTCGTCGCAGCTTCGAGCTCTCTCCCATTCTTTGCTACCTTGCCAAAGGGCGACCACCACCAACCAGATATCTGTCATATTTATGATATTTGTGTCTTGTTTGTTGCTATTTCAAGTTTTCAGGTGTTGTATATTGTATTTTTTCTTTCAAGTGTGTTGGTTGTTATTGTGAAATTTATGTTGAAACAAAACAAATCCAGAATAAGAACACGGAGATTTAACAAGGTTCGGCAAAAAAGGCCTACATCATCAAGAGCAGAGCGGCGAATTTGCAATTTCAACGGAGTTACATACCCATAAGGTTACACATTTATTTATAAATAAAACATATAGATAAACTTATAAATACGTACTCACTCCCCCCAACTACTAATCCAAGAGACACGTCTCTTCACACCAAGAGACACTATTTTTCATTTTAGGTGACACACCTCTCCATTTCATGATAATCTAAATTTCATGGTATATGAACCATACCTAAAAGTTGTAACCACACCCATGCTCTCTTTAATAATATTTATTTTTTTATTTTGATTTGAGTTGAGCAAATTTAAAATCTTCCTTTAATATATATAATAAAAGCTGAAAATATGTCTGCTAAACTTACAAATAAATCTAATGTAAAAAACTATTAAAAATGAAATAAGATAAGCCTAAAATTATATGGATAAAAGCATTTTAAAATAATTTTACATAAATATAGATAACAACTTAGCAAGAAGTGCTCTAAAATAATATATCTATATATAATAGTGATGATTATTACATGAGTAGCTGTTTTATAAATAATAAAATAATATTAATAAAATAAAATAATAATAATCCAACACTAAGGACTTTTTGTTTCAGTCGGTAACTGATGTTGTAAAACTCTCCATGAAAAGATATCTTCTTGCTTAGGGTCTGTTTGAGGCGGCTTATAAGTGTGGGCGGCGTTTTGCCGTACCGTTTGATTCACGCGTTTCACAAGCTTATCTGAAACTGCGTTTGGGTTATTACACTAAACGCAGACCGCAGATAAGCCCCTGCGGCCATCCTATGAACCGCGTTTCAGGATAAACAGCTTATCATGAAATGCATAAGTTGTTCCAAATGAACCCTTAGTCTCACTTCTACATTTGTATGAAATAAATTACCAAAAAAATTATATTCGTGTAAAGTGCCAAAATAATCCTCGACTATTTATATGGGACCGTCTTAGTCCCAGAGCTTAAAAAAGTATCGAAATAGACCATAATGTACTATTTAAACTGGCGCTCAAATAGTTTTTTATGAAGTAATATTTGAGCTCAATTTTAAAATAGTCAGGAACTATTGTGACACTTCAATAAACTCTGAGATTAAAACGATCATATGTAAATTGTATGGAACTATTTTGACAATTTACTAAATAATATTTAAAGAGCTTTCCTAAGAATCTGATTATTTTGACTCGGTTTTGAGTTTTATTTTTATAATTAAAATTTAACTATTTATTATTTAATATAAAATACAATATTAATTTTAATGTAAATTAAAAAAGAGATATAAGGTTTGAAGTTATTGCTGCTTCGTATAACATCATCCGTGAAATGAATTGAAAGAAGCAATAAAGAATTAAGAGGCATGAAGATGAAAAAAATAAATAAACAGCTTTTTTAGCTAAAGCTAATAGAATATTGAGAATAATAAAAACAATAAAAAAGTATAAATGTTATAATCAAATATTAAATATTAAATATTAAAAATTATTATCCTAAAATTTACTTTGAGATAATGCAATATTAAATTTAATTAGTTATGCATATATATTGGTCAAATTTTGGATACTGAAAATGTCCACATGTTGCAAAATCCTAATTGAAATTTATAACAAATTTGAAGTTGTTGTACTATTTATCGACTAAGGGAGTAATCAGTTGAGTCGAGCTCGAGCTCGAGCCGCCCTCAGTTTGAGTTCGATTAGTTAGTTGAATTTGAGCTCCAACTTGAGATGAATCTCGAGTAGACTTGATTGATATGGAGCTAGGGAGAAAAAAAAAATGAATTTAAACTAGTGTTATGATAAAATCATAAATATAATTAACAAATATGTGATAAATAATAATAATTTATTTGATATAAAATATGAAATATTGATTTTTTTTTAGTAAATTTAAGATAAATTTTTGATGTTTTATTTTCTTTTGAATATATTTTATATTAATTATTGATGTCTTCCAGAGAATTTGTGATAGTAAAATAATGAATTATCATGTTAACATTGTTCGAGATTCAAACACACACTTAGGTAATATAAGTGATGCATAGAAACATCAGAAGAAGTCGAAAACCAAAAAAAAAAAAAACAGAATGCATTGCCCAATTGAAATGATCAATTATGAGTTAGTGACTAGACATACAATTCATTGTCTCATAAGCGAGAAAAAGTTATATTATTTCTCATTTACAAGAGTTTTGTACATAAGAGCTTGTTGAGACATGATATGGAGTGATTTTAGTGGGGAGTAGTTGTTAATGATTACGTAAACTATTTTTTCAAGGTTGACATCACATTCAGGATTGTACACTTCTCTGTATGATGCTTCATGATTCTGCGTTGTCGGTTGTTGCTTTACACAGTGCTTTGTCGCTTTGCAACACAAGTCTTAACCTGGCTTGGAGCATCACCACAACAACCAGAGGATAGCCAACAGTGGTCGACGATGATCAACAGGTGGTAAATAACGGTGGTTGGTGGTGTAAGAGTGGCAGGAGAATTGGACTTCAACCCCTCATTCGTGCTTCAATTTTCTTTTGGCTCAAGGTCTAGGCCCCCTCTTATAAATCAAAGTTTAGGGCTCTACTTACAGAGTCTAAGAGAGATCATTCTGTAAATTATAAGATCAAAATATATACCTTTTCATTGGATGATCAAAATATATTTCATTGATCAAATAACATCTGGTGAACACTTGAGTGCATTAATGATATCAGAATTGAACGATTTTTGTCTCGTTTGATTCACCTCTCCAAGATGCTCGATTTGATTATGAGCTGTCAGATATGCAATATGTTTGACTTCTAATTAATGCGCTGAAAGCTTTTCAGAGTGGTTTAAAGGTTTGATTTAAACTCGATATTGCTTTGATTGAACCAATTTTGTCATTGTTTGGCCCGTCTCATCGAGTCAGTCTGTTTGAATATTAATTTGCTCTAATTATAGTCCTTGCTTATTTTTAATCAACATTTGAACAATTCTTGTTCAATAAGTTGTCTCTAAGTTTAGGCCAGTTCTTGAAATCCGTGTTACATGATAAAAATTTATTGATGGTATATCAATTATTTTTTAGATGAGTCAAACTAACAAGTCCAGTCGGGGCTCACTCGAACTCAACTGCTTCGCTCATCGAGCTCAGTTCACGAGCCGAGCTGAACTCGAGCCATTCAAGAGTCAACTTGCCTCACTTATTAGAAAATTATGTCGTATAAACTTATAAGAAAGTACTCATAAAATAGAGAACTTGGTCAATGGATTATTTCCCTGCTTCCTCAAACTCTCCAAATAATAATAATAATAATAAATAAATAAAATAAAATAAAATAAATAGTTGTCGTAAGCTGGACATGTTTCAATTTGGGAAAGCAGGAAAACTACGCCTCTCCGGTTCTATTTTAGCCATTAATTTTTATTTAAATTTAAAAGCATCCAGTTAATTAACCAAATGCATTGACACATTTTAAATTTTATTTTATGCTTTTTTATATTTTTTTAATTGTAGTTAATACTATTCTAATTCATCACATCTAAATAAATAAATCAATTAAAAATAGAAAAATACATGTCCCAAACGTGTGGACTCATTTCATATCTAATTTTTTTTTAAAGAACATATTATTTGATCTCAAATTTATTTATTTATTGCTTTACCAAAAAAGACAAAAAAAGGTAAAATAAAAAATAGATTTAATTAACGGAGAAGTAAGATTTTGATTTGACTTGGACACTATAGTTTCCATGCGGCCTCGTTATTTATTTATTTTCTCAAATAAAAAAATATATATTGCATTTTTTTAACTATAAATTTATGGTTTAAATTAAACTAATTATCCACAATTATAGATAATGCTTTGTTTAATACATATAACCTGTTCAAACGAGGAATTTGATAAAAAAAAAATTATGTTTGGTGAATTGAGAATTAAAGTAAAATATTTGTAAAAAGTTTTTATTTAACAGCTATTATTTTTACATTTTTCCTAATTTGTGTCTTAGACAGCCGTCATAATTTTTTTTTTTTAGGAAAATATTTTATTGTTGTTTTCTAGAAAATTATGTGTCTATATTTTACTTTTATGGTATGATCTTCTGTGCCTCGAGCATTACATCAATAGCGGATGGAGTAACTTGGTGAACACCTGAATAAGAGGATGGAAGAAGTAAGGCAAGATATGTCTATAACCCATTCTAGAAATTGTTTGAGAAATCTTACGAGATCATCGGGTTTAGTGGCACAAATGCAAGGTTAATGGATAGACCATCTAATGAGAGAAGAGTCGCCTCGAGCCAGAGCTAGAAGATCATGAAAATCACGATTGCTGAGAAATTAGGGCGAAGAAACTAGGAATCAGCACAAATCCAGAAGAATACAAAGATTTACGGGGTTCGGCAAAGATGTCTACATCATCGGGAGCAGAGCGGAAGCTTTTTTTCAATATTCAGAAAATAGTACATAATACATAATTTGGGATAAGACCTATGGTTATATACATGTCTATTTATAACCCTAGAAAAACTTGGAGTACAATATGTAATTACCAAATTACCCCTGTACCTCACCCCCAACTCACACAAGGAAACTCCCACGATTTAGACAAATTATTTCGCTCCGCTTCATTCCAGTATTTTTCCCTTATATGGTATATGAGTTATGCCACAACAAATCTCCACTTTTGTGAATATTCAGCCCCTTAGGAGAAATACATATATCTAGCAAATATACATCTTGGCGAATATCTATCCTCTTAGAAGAAATACATATATTCAACAAATCTCCACATTGACGAATATCCAACCCCTTAGGAGAAAATACATCATGGAGTTTCTTATGCACCAATGTGGGTTGGGCCACCACGCTTCGCTACGCCCTCGCTCCCCCCAACCCACTAAATTCCAAGAGACAATTCTCTTCAATTATAATAGACATCTTTTCATTCCAAGAGACTCCAATTTCTGGTATTATGAGCCATACCTAACAAATCTCCACCTTGGCGAATATCCAACCCCTTTAGGAGAAATGCATATACCCAACAAATCTCCACATTGACGAATATCCAGCCCTTTAGGAGAAATATATCATGGATTTTCTTATGCACCAATGTGGGTTGGGCTCTTTTAAATAATCACTTAATTAAGTTTACAAGAAAAAAGAAATTTTCTTTAATTAAGTTTCTAAGAAAAAAAAATTTCTTTTAATTAAGTTTCTAAGAAAAAGTAATTTCCATAATTAAGTTTACAAGAAAAATGACTTTACCTTAATTAATTTTTTTCTTAATTAAGCTTTCCCATAAATCTTTTTTCTTAACTTCCGAGAAGAGCTCCCATTTCCTTCCGAAAAAGCTCCGCCTCAGCTTTCCAGAATAGCTCCGCCTCCGCTTTCCAAAAAAACACATTTTTCCTTCCAGAAAAGCTCCATCCAGAAAAGCTCCACCTATGTTTTCCTTCCAGAAAAGCTCCTTCAATTCTGGAACCTGCGTCTGCAATTCTGCGTCCTGGAACTTGGAATATCATAAAAGGGTGAATACCGATTTCCTTTCAATCAGGTTGCCTCCAGCTTTCCTTTTCCCGAGAGCAGTAACAGATTCCCCCTTTTCCACGTCCTAGAATATCTCCGAAATATCTCGGTGTTAAATTTCCCTTCCAAATTTGCTCCTCCGCAACTCGCTTGTTCTGGTCGCGAACTTGCCGCTCGAATGGTCCCTGCTCACTACGTCGCACAAATCCTTCGTCCTCGCGACTCTCCTGCTCGTCAAATCTGTCGCGATCCTCCTCTGGAAAACGCTGCAAATCTCCTTCGCAAACGCCTCTCCTCTGCTTCGCCAAACCGCACAAGCAAACCGTCGTGTGAATCTTCTGCTTGCAGACCCCTCGGCACTGCAGAAGCCGCAAACCGCCGAAGAGCTATTCATCTGATGAACCGTCTGAAGCCCTAGATGCGAGATTTCTCGACCAAGATCTTATTTGTTCATGCGCCGTCAAAATTTTTCTTATCTGCCCTAGAACCTCGCTCTGATAGCACTTGTTGAGAAATTAGGGCAAAGAAAAAATAGGAATCGACACAAATCCAAAAGAACACACAGAGATTTACGAGGTTTAACAAAGATGCCTACATCCTCGGGAGCAGAGCGGCGACTTTCTTTCAATATTCAGATAAGAGTACAAAATACAGAATATGGGATCAGACCTAGGGTTACGTACATGTCTATTTATAACCCTAAAAAATCCTTGAGTACAATATGTAATTACCAAATTACCCTTATACCTCTCCTCCAACTCACATACGGAAACTCCCTCGATTTGGACAAAATTTTCTACTCTGCTCCGCTTCATTACAACATCTGTTCCTTATATGGTATATGAGTAATACCATAGCACACGATGACATGTAAAACATTTCAGACAAGGAAATGCTAGAGTCCTCAAAAGATGAAGAAAGAGAAAGACGTAGAACAAGGAGAAGATTACAAGAGCATGCATTTACAAAGGGTGAATCGATCCTACTCATCATATACCTTCTTTCAACTTTGTAGTTTGCCCGCTACAAATAAATGACGCTATGAAGTGTCGTTTATTTCTCACAATGCTCAAGAAGTCAGCTCTGCACAGTTTTATTTATTTATTTATTTATTTATTTAACTACATGTGATGGTACGTAAATCACATCTACCATGCAAACTCGAAACTAAAATAATAAGTGCCAATTAAAAAAAAAATCATCTCACATTTTTGAAAATTTTCTCCTAGAAATTAATAAGAGAATGAATAACATTTAATATAAATGTTTGGCCCAATTGATATTTTCCCAACTTCCCCAAACTCTAATTGAAAAGACCAGATATTTACATATCTAACATCAAAAAAATGTTTCTTACATTTATACCACCCCAATCTTCCATATCACATAAAAAATATCATTATTTTAACTTTTAAAAAGTAAAACACATATTTTCATTCGTAGGAAAGGTTTCGTGTATGTAATCTTAATGTTGAGGAGGATACTGCTAATCTAGCAGTTGGTTTACAGTGCGTCACAATAATAGCGTCGTTGTAGTGATTACCCTTAGGGGCAATTTTTCACTAGCGATAGCTATGAGAGAATACGAGTTGCATACCCTCCCAATCGAAGCCTCTTTTGGTTGGCTTGGTGGGATGAGTCTCAATCTCCTTCAAATATTACATAAATTACACCAACAATATAAATTTTGTGAATTTCGTCTTCGTTATTTCCTCAACTAGAGCCTTTCCCTACATTTTGGTTGTTTTTCTAGTGTCACAATTTCCTTTAACTTTCTCAATTTTGATTGACTCCTTAATCAAACTATGGAAGTGTCAACAACCATCCGTGTTGTGATCATGATCACCGATGATATGTGTAGTATTTCTTCACACCCCGGAGGTAAGCTTTTGTCTTCATCGATGGTGCTCTCTTAAATTAGTTATTATTTTGCATGGCATTTACTATCTCAACTATTGAAACTCTCAAAGGAGTTGATTTCAGTTCTTCGTGATTAAATAACAATCGCTCGACATACAGAGTAGGGTGTTGATCAAGATATAGAGTTTAATTCTCTTGGTGTTGTATTATGTTGGTCCCCCTATGATCTTAATACGGTTGGGCTTCTTTAAAAGGAGGGTGAACATAAGGAAGTGGTTGTCTCAGTTGCCACTATTTATCTTAAGTGGTCATTTTCTGCTGTTAATGGGTAGAGGATTGTGATTTGGAGGTGGTAGTGGTGGAGTTATACTCAACCAATATATATATGGTTGTTGGTTAACTCTAATGACTTGGCTAGCGTCTTCAACCGCTACAGGCTTAATGCGTATCTGAAGGGTTTTTCTTTAGCTCGTGAGCTAGTGTTGCATGGGAAATTCTGGATTTTGATCTCGTACTTACAACATCTTCTTTTGGAAATGGGTGATGAATGAATGATTACTCTCACTCTATCCTCGACGTAATAAAGAAAAAGATGACATTTCAGTACGTTGGAGGCCCTTAATAGACACACAACTAATTCAAACGAGAATATATGGTCAATTGGATCAGTATGCCCCTTGCAGAACTCAAGTGTCAGAATCTAAAATCGCTCTCAGAGCTTAGCCTCAGAGATTTTTTGCACGAGAACGTGTTATAGAACTAAAGGGGCACCTCAGTATTCCCAAAACTATGTCGATTAATTGGTGTCTTGCCAACACTATCTAGTATTGAAAGTCACTCTCCCTTTCCAAGGTTGTGGGGACTCTAAGGTTGTTGGGTGTCACTCATTCATTTTGGGGCTACTTATCTCTTTTATTGTGTTAACGTGCATGGGATAACCTCCAATATTTGATCCTTCAACTCGTGGATTTGTTGGGCCACAAATTCTTTTGGTGCACTCCATATTGCTCCTGTATTTATTATTGAGTTCATCTCATTGGGCTACTCTTTTATTTGTTTGTTGTATGATCCATGCTCGCCACACATTTTAAGTTATTGAATATGAAATTATTTGTAAATCACACCCAAGGAATAAAGTGTAAATAATAAGAGACAGAGAGCTTGAGTGAGAGTGAAAGTGGGAAATAAAGAGAGAAAGAGAGATGAACAATAACGGATAGCGTTGAATCATGCCCTTTTTAAAAAAAGGTTCCCCCAATTTAAAAAGAAAAAGGGAAAAATGAGAAAATAAAATTGGGGCCACAATTGAAAAGGAACCCGTCCAAAGGAATTCCAAAAAATTAAAAGGAAGAGGTTAACAACCCGACTTTTTATGACTCAGAGACTAAGCTTCGTTGGCTTAAGGCTGATGAGGTCAACTCGATTGGTTGAGCTCGGTCGGTATGGTATGATCAACTGATCTAACATGGTTGACTATCCTTAAGCACTGGTGAGGAGTTTTTGGAGTCTCCACAAGATGGTTAGAGATATTTTATGTAATCGGATATTCTTGTGGATTAGCTCTACTTAAGGGCAGTATACTGCATCAGGTTGACTTTCCAGTGGTGGTTGGCTCTAACGCTCTTTCGCATCTTCTCTGACCGATGGCCCGTGTTTGTTTTATTAATTAAATACAATAATTACCAATTTATATATGAAGTTTTATTAACTTTATTGCATAAAAAATCGCCAATATATGATTACATAACATTAAAAATCGTAACTTTTGCGTGTTACTCACAACCATAAATAATATCATTTTTTTTCACCCTATATATATGCTCTCTGTAATATTATTATTTCTATTATTATTTTGTAAATCTAGTAATAATCTATAATTATTTGAAACTACAACCATCGCTTCTGTCATGATATGCAATTGGGCCTTCTGCAGGCCCAACTATATTGCGGCCAAATTAAAAAAAAAAAACCAAGACCACCCCAAAAGAATTACAAATTTATTAATTTTATTTTATATTAATATTACAACTTTATAAATAACATTGATTTTATTTTTATTCAGCTAAGTAATTATATATATATATATATATCTAAGATTAACAATTAAGACCAGACAATTCTACAACTTTTCTCGTAAAAAAGAGGCATTGGTAACCATAACTCTACATATTACATGGGCAGAAAAAAGGCAAGATATTTATTAACACGAACACTTTCATAATGATTGACATGAGGAGTGCCTACAAGTGTTTTCTATGTATTTATAAATCTAACACCTAAACTTTAGTTTTATTTTTATATCAATTTATCTAAGCTTAAAGATGTGTATTTCACTATTTTTAAATTAGCAAAATTAATATTTTTTATGTTATATGACATAATTAAATGTTATAAAAAACTAAAGATTAGAAGCAGAGATGTAAATACATAATAATTGCGTTGTATGTATGTAAATGCCCCAATTATTTTCAGGGCAGAATAATTATAAAAGAGATGCTGTGAAAAGTAAATTTTTTGAAATAAATATTATTATTTGAATGAATATACCCCAAATGCATGAGTTTGCAATTTTCTAAATTTTAAGATTATACTAAAAAAAAGAATGCAATATAAACCCTAACACGTCTGTCAGAAGCTAATGAAGAGCGGCGTTTCTAACGTTATGGTAACTAGCGGCGACATCACTAATTGTTGTAGTCTACGATTTATTTGAAAATCACTATAGTCGTACTAATTTGAAATACATTGAAATTGAACTAATGGTTGTTAGGAATATAAGGAGGTCGAGCGGAGCTCGAGCTGCTTAGCTCGAGCCGGACTCATTTGTCAAAATACAAGCTCGAGCAAGAGCTCGGAGGAAGAGCTTGAGTCCGAGATCAAATAATCAGCTCGAGCGTAACATGGGATATTAACAGATGGTTCACGAGCTTGAATGAATTTGTCATGGGTACTCATAAGAGACGCCATCCGAGCGATCAATGACAAGAAATGAGAAGAGATGTCGTGGTAGTTCGCCGAAAAGGCATCAAAGTGACCGACATCCAACTAGTCAAGCTTGACTCATGAGCTCATTAAGGTTTCATCTTGGCTTACAAACGTACAGATTGCACTTAAAATTCATTTCAATTTCACTATTCAATCATTTTTCACCAAATGCAACTTCTATCCTTGCAACAAGCCAATAAAATGTTAAAATTTAAGGAATATAAAATACTATCAAATGAGAAACTAATAATAGATGCTAAAATATAAAATAATGTTTATTTAATGTAAAATTAAGTATAATATCAATATAAACGAATAAGTTTTTTTTAAAAAAAATAAAAATAGTATAGAGTTTATGTTTTGAGTGTAATTTACTATTTTCAGTCGGTCGACCAACTCTTCCTCTGACAACCGAATTTGCCTCCAACCGGACATTAAAACCCGACAACTTTCTTCCGACAAAAAGAATGTCAAAATAACAAACTCAACAAATAACGACAAAGATACCAAAACCAAGGGCAAAAAATGCCCACCTGGGAATATCATTAGCTAATTACGAATACAAGACTTGTTTGATTTATAACTTTTCTTGTTATTATCGTTGTTGCCGCCATCAAGGAGCAAAAAAAAATTGGAGAACTTAATATGCATACTCAAAAATGTTCTGCACGATTCTCGAGACAATCCAGTAGCCGACCACCTTGTTTTAATCGACCGACCAAGCTCTACCTCGACCACCTTCAATTGATCAACCAAGCTCTCTCCCTCGGCCACCTGACTTCAATCGCATCGATCTCAAGACAATCCAATGGTCGAAATAAAAATGACTAAATGTCATTCGTTTCTTTCTTCAAAAGCATAGCGAAATATGTAACTTTAGTACATCGTACCTCAACTATATTTTATAAATAGGAGAGCTTCATGATATAAAAGGAAAGACTTTTTTAGAGACACCCCTCATCTGTAACCCCTAATTTTAGTCAACTAGTCCGGGAACACCCAATTCCCCCCTCAATCGGGGAAAATCCTCCTCATCTCTCTCTCTTCCCTCTCATTTTTCTCCCTCTACATTCTCTCCCATCGGTCGATATTTAAACAGACAAATTTTAGGAAATCTTCAAAATAAAAAAAAAAAGTAGAAATTGTCATATATAACAAGAATTTCTTATGTAATTACATACCTCATACCTAAACTTTCACATTTAACCATGCATGTATACCTAATATTTTTTATTTGAAGGGAATATTTCAGTGGCATATACGTAAAAAGTAAATTTTTTTTTATTGATAGGTAAATATATAATAACTGGGCGGCATGTATGTAAATGCCTCAAAAAAATAGAAGCTACCGGCGACCGAAAACAAATCTCCACCTGCTCTGTCGACGCTGCGTTCGATCCGTGAAAAGAATAGCATAGACTGTGGAAGCAGAGGCAGTAGGAGATCTTGATTGCTCCAGTGTGAAGAAGAGGCAACAGCAGATGGCGGCTTTCGCGAAGCTTGAGGATTCCCCTATGTTCAGGAAACAGGTTTGACTCCATTTTTTTCGTTTTTTTTTTCATGGATTACTAATTCTGTGCGCCGATCTCAAGCACTCGTCGTTGATTCCTGAAGAACCTTACTCACCAATCCTAAATGGACGTACTGCTTTAGCAGCATCAATCTCGATCAACCCAGAACAAGCTAGCTGCTCACTGTTTGAATTACTTGAATCTAGCCATAAAGCGGACGTGGAAGAAGAGTTTTTTTTTGGTTTTGTTGAACTTAGAATTGCTTTCCGTTCCATTTGGCATGTGGCATAATTCTCTCCCGCCTTTAATTGATTTGATTATTATGAACTTTCTAGTTGCTGTTCTTCCTGTAATTTAACTTTATGATGCTGCCTATTTCTTTTAGTTACTTAGTGTCTTATGATTTTATAATAGTCGACTTGCGTTGATCTTTAATTTACCAAATGAACTTGATGTTGTTTATTTATTATTTTTAAATTTCGAAAGGTTATTTTATTATTATTATGGTCAACAACATGAGTATTTGGATGCCATTTGTGAGATATGCACGCCTATTAACCACCTAGATAGACCATATGTGGTTGATTTTTGGAAATACTGAATACTTTTGGTCTTTTATTTAAGACAATGAAGCTGAACTTTTTCTTTAGTTACTTCCATTAAAGCAACAACAACAACAATGGCAACAACAAGCATCTATCCCACTAAGTGGGGCCGGCTTCATGAATCATTTTTCTTCATGTGTCTTATTGAGTGACATATTTTCATTTTATTCTAATAAATTAAGATCATTTGTTACACAACATACACACGTCTTTTAGGTCTTCCTCTACATTTTTTAACGTAAATCAAATCCAGAACATCTACTCTCTTAACAGAGTCTTCAGATGGTTGACGCTTAACGTGACTAAACCATCTAAGGTGACTCGCTCTAGGTTTGTCTGTCACTAGAGCTATTCCAATGTTTTCACAAATCTATTTGTTTCGTATTTTTTCTCTAAGTGTAAAGCCACTCATCATCTTCAACATTCTCATCTCAACAACACTAAACTTAATTTTATGCTTTTCTCTTAAAGGTCTACATTTTGTGCCATAAAGCATTGCAAGTCTCACCAACATCTTATAAAATTTTCTTTTTTAAGTCTAAACAATACTTTTCTATCACACAATAAGCTCGATACATTAATACATTTCAGTCATTCAACTTGAATTCTACTAATAACATCCCTACCTATATCATCATCACTTTGCATAATCAACACAAGCTATCTTAAACATTAATTCTTTTTAATGACTTGTCAACCAATTGTTATAGCACCCCCACTAAATCTACAACTATTAAAATTACATTTCATGTATTTAATTTTAGATCTACTCAAACGAAAGCTTTTAGATTCTAAAGTTGACCTCTATGAATCAAGTTTTTTCTGAACTCTCTCTTTAGTATTACTCACAAGAAGGATATCATCAGCGAAAAGCGTACAACAATATACATCCTCTTGCAAATGTTCGATAAGGACATCCATAGCTAAAACAAAAATTTATGAGCTCAAAGCCAATCATTGATGTAATCCAACTGAAATAGGAACATGCTTGGTCAATCTTACTTGTGCTCGAACACAAGTAACAATTATAGTGTACATATCTTCAATGACTTGAATATAAGCAATATCAACACTCTTCATTTTCTACAACTCTCCAAAGTACTCCTTTTGGAACCTTATCATAAAATTTTTCTAAATCAACAAAAATCATATCTATATCTTCCTTACCATCTTTGTACTTCTTTATCAAACCTCTCAATAAATGTATATCATCCATAGTAAATTTGCCCGACATGGATCCAAATTGATTTTGAGAAATTTTTGTATCACGTTGTAACAAACAAAGTATCTTTCAAATTACTCCTTAGAGTTCATATTTCCTTATATAAAACATGATTAGATGAAGTCTAGAGTCCTCAAAGACTAGAAGAGAAAGGTACTTAGCATGGGAAGATGGATGATAATTGTTTTTGGCCATGCAGAGTAAAAAAATGGCTGATTTTTTGTTAGCTTTACCACCTTCTAATTAAGGTAAAAATTAACTGCGTGAAAATGAATTAATGACAAAACAAATATATTCAAGTTTTAGTGATCATTTTTATAATATACAAGGTCTTCATATGAATCCAAGCTCCTGGACTGGGTTGTGATAGACATCCTATCTTGAATATAAAGAATAATATTTTGGGTTTTTTTAATATAAAAATTCCTAGAGGGAGATTTCTCCCTTATGACTAGCATTCCTATGATGTAAATATGGACCTCCTTTCAGGATTGTAGACTAGGTTATTTGTTACGGTCTAATACTCTTATAGATGTCAACTGGCTTTCAAAAGATTTTATTTTTGGAATATTTCATTCTATAACATAATGGAAACAGGGGATTTTTCCAATTTAAACTTTTTCTAATTAGGACCTTTGGTCTTTTGTAGTATCAATCTTCTACTATTTGATTTCATGCTTGGTGAATGCATCTGCTATGTTAGAATATGTTTGTTACATAATTGGTAGTTTTGCTTAAATCTATGAAAAATGCTATACTCAGTTATCTTCATTGTCTTCTATCAATGAGCTTTTATTTAAATCTTGTTCTACATAATATTCATAATAGATTGTTATGCCATTTTCTTAGATGATTAATTACATTATTAAGATGCAGCGGGCTAATTTATTGCTAGCTTGTTATTATTATATTATTTAACTATGCCAATGGAATTAGTTTTCTCTGTTTAAGATCTTTTCTTTAGAACGAGAAGCCGAAGAGCTAAAAGACCGCTGCCAAAAACTTCAAAAGGGATGTAAGAGATTTATGTAAGTATTTTTTTTTTTGTCCAAATGAATCGTGTTAGTGCTCCAAAATTGTGGCTTATGTTGTTGTTGCTACTTATTGTTTTTTATGCACCAAAAGGTTTTATCTTCATCAACTTTCTTCCTTCACATGTAGGACATTAAGCAGTTAGCAAAGTTGCCACCTCATTAAACTCTTAATTTGAATTTAAAAAAAAGGAAAAAAAGGAGTTTGCTTACTCTTTAGACCTTACCTTCCTTCACCCAATCTGCTGGAATCCACTTTTTATAGCATTAGAAATGTTTGTGCTCTGAACATCATGATTCTATTTTTTCTAGGGCGTCCGTGTCTTGTTTTTTTTTTTCAGGGCATTAATTTGTAACGTGAGTTAGTCTTTTGCATATTCAGTTAGGCTTACTAATGAACGTCTGGTGGGTTAATGCAGCCAGCTTAATGTTTTAATGATTTTTTCTATTTGTAAAATTATTTATTATATATTTGATACCGCTGTTATTTTGTTCATTTTACACAGGAACTCAATTGGAGAAGCTTATGATGGAGATTTCACCTTCGCAGAGTCATTGGAAGCTTTTGGTGCTGGGCAGGATGATCCTACAAGTGTAGCCATAGGAGGTTTGTTCTGTTGGATTGTTTCTTTAGTATTTCATATCATTCCTAACTCTATATATTATGATGTTTCCAAAATAAATTGTTTAATATATTTATTAAAGAATATCAGCTTCTCTTGTTTCTGTATATTGTGATTATATTTATTGTAGTCTTTAGTCCAGTTAATTCAACTATACCTGCTTTTGTTATCTCTACTTTTTCTCATCATAATTTTTATGGAGTGAAGTGTCAAAATAGTCCCTTAACTATTTAAATGAAGTCATTTTAGTCCCAAAATCTTTTAAAGTGCCAAATTAATCCCGCCACTCTTTTAATATGAGTTGCAATAGTCTCTAGAGAGGGCTATTTAACACACATTAAAAGAGTTTTGAAACTAAATCGACACTTATAGACTCTAGGACTAAAATGGCCTCTATCGTAAAGAGTCAGAGGACCATTTTGACACTTTTCTAGTTATTGGATCCATCATAATTGCAAATCAATTAAGTTCATTTGCACAAAGGAATGTGTTTATTCGCAAAAAAATCTACTATGTAACCATGTAAATGCTTGTGGCAACTAAGTACAACTTCACCAACCATGCTTGAAGGGAGTTTTCATGTAATTTCATCCAAATTATAGGATACTTCAAAATACACGCTTGAAATGACTACAGATTTTTTATATATTTTAATGTTGTTTTCCTCAATATTTGATGAATATGCTACTGCAGAGGTAAAAGGTTTCTAGTTCTTTCCATGCTATTTTAGTTGTATCTAGATGTCTTTGACTGAAACTGCAATAAGAATCTAGCTTCTGGCATGCGAAGAACCTTTAACGACAAGCTAAGCGTTTCCATCTTTTTTGCGGTATAGTTTTAAATGCATCACTTTCTATAATGACCATAGATTCATTTGCATGTTTAATCCCAAAATCTTATTCAAATATCTATTAGACAGAAACAAATGCATTTTTGTAAAGCGTGCTGTATAATTTAATTTATAATTAATATCAATATTATATGTTACCCCTTAATTTTCAAACCGGCCATTGGTTCTCTTCCTTCGTTTTCCTTCTGCCAGCCAACCTACTTATGAAAAGGAGGAACAAAAGTGAGGATGAACTTTTGGTACGCAACTTGGAATGATATTTATACACTACTTACATCAAAAGAGAACACTCACAATAGGTTTCAACAGTAATTTTGTCTAATTAAACGTTGATATTCCACCATTCTATGATCTAAATGCAAATAATGAATTCCTTTTATGGGAATTGGGTTAGAAAGCAAAGGCTAAATCTTTTGAAATAAAATCTAATTCCATCTGTAACTTGCTAATTCAATCCTTCGAATATCCAAAAGGAGTATTCAACCAACTAAAAAAATATGATAAAAATATGAAACAATTTGGACAAAGGTAACTGTAGGCCTATATTGCCTTAAAAATTGATTGATTTGCTTTGTTTAAGCTTGATTTGACTCATTATAATTGTCCTATGAGAGATTGAACTTTCTTGGGCATATTTTACAATCAATCAAATTGTTCTGCATCAATTCATCTGGATGACAAAAAATCAATGTTTTGAAAATCGGACTGAACATCAAATTAGTAAAGGAAAGATTCACTGTTCATTGGTTCAACTGGGGTTGAACCGGAGGTTGGGTTGGACGGCGATATTGATGTAATAATGATAAATATATAAACAAACAAACTAATAACAACTAAGAATTGAAAAATTATCATAATTTAATGCACACATTCATTTTATAATTGTAAATTTCAAATGAGGTATAAAATTATAAGTATAATAAGAATGACTGATGAGTAAATAATCATATTAAAATAAAGTTTTAGATAAAATGTATAATATAATTAAAATAAAAATAAAAAACTTGAAACCAAGTATGAAAAAGTAAAAACTAACATTGAATGCTCTCCTTTAATTATTTAGTCTGAGATCCATAAATTCGGAAATGCAAAACATGTCATAATTATTTTATATTTAAAAGCTTAAACTTGCAATCCACCGTAACTAAGTCATTATTTAAATTATGCTACCTTCTGTTTCATTTCCAAAGCGAGAAGGCAAAGAGGCGGCGAAGGATTTGCCACAAAATTTATTACGGACCTTGGAATTAAATAAGACGAAACAGTTTGCAGGTCTACCGGTTGAACCCGTTGGTTCAACCGATTCTGAGGTTCACGGAAAGATAGTGGTTTTTATATAGTTCGGATCGGACCGGTCACTGATTCATGGTCGAACAACTGGTATTGTCCAATTTTCTAAACCATGCAAAAAATCCCTTCTTTTAGTATCTAGGGAATGGTCAATGTGGAGGAGGTGGCTCCTTTAAATCATCTAATGTAAGAGGCAATGCATTGTAGGACATTGCAGGAGAAGTCCAACGAACATAGGAATTTGGAGACTTAGGTGCTAGGAGGCTCCAAACTTTTTACACCTATATGTTATCCTGCAATGTCTACCAACAATAGACTATTTTACTGCGGCGTTAAGAGAAGAAAAATATAATATTTGATGAGTGTTAACTATCTTAAATAGGAAGGTTCTCAATTTAGGAATTATATGGGATGTAGTGAAAGTGTAGATTTGACTATTTATCATATGTTGCAACCTCTGAAGACCTTTATTAAGATGAATATAAGGACTCTCATATGATGTGTCACCACATGTACATGTAAGGGTATCACTAGAGAATTTTGTAGAAGATAACCTTGGACAACTTTGATGCAAAGAAGATGAATTTATACCAATGTAAATTTAAGTAGATAATTTATTTGATTTGGATTGAAAATGATCAACGTTATAATGGTACAACGTATGAATCCTAATTTGAAAATCAAAGTCATACTAACCATTATATGTGTTCAAGTGATGTGATCTGAAAGGATAAGATCGATAATTACAAACATGATCTTTTGGAGGGTGAATGTGAGAATGATTATGATGAAGTTCATAATATGTTGATGTCCTTTATTTATGATAATATGTTGTCATCCAAATTTAATAGTTGAAGAGATGGAGAGACACGTTAGAGAATTTCTCTTAGTGCCTGCTAAGTGGAATATAGTTCTTCCAGAAAGCGGGATAGGTTATGCTGCAAAAGGATGAGGATATGACGGGCAATAAATAGGTGAGAGATAAGACTAGCGGGATTGCTTTTCATGGCACTGAGGAAGCAAAAAGCCACGGGGATCTCCAATCTTGTTTCAGACATGGCATTTGTTAAATGAACAACATAAGAAAAAGCTAGGGTATTGCAAGGTATGGACAACAGTTCTGAGTTGAGTAAGAGAAAAACACTTGAGAGAAGTGAGGAGGAGGTTGCAATTGCAATTATATGGAGGTTTGTGAGTGAAAATGATGATTTGGGGTGAAATCAATACTAGATGTGTAGAACATGTGAGTTGAGGGAACTAGTCTGAAATGGAAGGGGCCATATGATGCATTTTTCTAGCACATGGATATTTCAAGTTTAATCATCTTCTTAGATATTGTTGTATTTTTTTTTTTTATTAATCAAACTCTAAAGCTTGCATTTAACCTTCTTATGCAGGGCCTGTCATGTCAAAGTTTACCACTGCATTTAGGGAAATTGGCACTTACAAAGAACTACTTCGGTCTCAAGTAACTTTTTTGTGCAATTCTTTTTTGTTTTCAATTTGTTATTGCGAGAATCATTAACTATGCGATGTATTTGTGGGAGGGTTTGTAATGACACATTTTTCATGCTTTTAATGAAAATATTTTAGTTGCATAAAAAGGAATGCCTGTCATTAATATGCTGAAGTTAGTAAGATATTTTTATGGAATGTTAACATACAATAGAAATAGTCATGAAATGACAAATAGTTTCCAATTACAGTATCAGTAAGATAACATTAAGGATTACCTATAAGTTCGTGCGCGTGTATACGTACATAATTTTATATGAATTGCTAAGATGGTTTTAAATTATTGTGGTAATGACGTTAATGAAATGATAATTCTCAACCTGTATAATTTAAAGAACAAGTGATGCTTGAGCTTATTAAAATTAAATATTTTGGATCTATTTTACAAATGAATGTTATATAAATCATGATATAGCTATTAGAATTGAACATGTGGTTAAAATAAAGAAGTGCTCTGTTAGTTTAAATATTCGACCTTGCTGGAAGAGTTGTTCATTGGCACTTGTTGAAATTAAAAGCTTAAACTATAAAATTGTAACTAAACCTAATCTGATGTTTAAATACAAATGTTCGGCTGCAAATGTTGCCAATATTTGAGTACAAGGCTTCTGTTTAAGATAAAGTGAATGAGATGAACTATTCCATCTGCAATAGTATCAACATAAGGTTCTTTTAAGTTTGCTTGAGCAATAACAATATAATTATTGGAAGTATTACGTCCTTCAATTCATCCTTTTTCTTATGTCGTATTGATTGGAAGAAAAAGTAGTATTTTCTTCATGCGGGCTTGGTTTGTTGGAATTGGATTAATTTACTCATATCAGTATTTTGGTTTCTGAAGAAATTTGATTTCAAATAGGATGTCAATGGCGTGATTTATAGGCTATAAATTCAAATAGTGCTGATTTTACGGAGATTAATTTGAGATTTGATAGAATTTATTTAGTAATTTCATGGAGGATAAGCATGGTTAGAAATGTAGCGGGAACATTTGAACTTTGAAGGTTTGTTGCTACCTTCATAGAGAAAATCAATGTGTTTGCAGATGATTGGACAATCGAAACTACAATTTGATTTTGAATCTAAAATTGACATTTGATTTGATTTTAAATGAATGCTAAGGATTTTTTAGTTTATCATATTTATTGCATAGATAAAAGTAAAGATTTTGAGTAGGGATTTAAGGATGCGGCACAAGGATCTCTCTCATAGCCTCCCTTCTTCTTTGGGTGGCTTCTCCACCTTAATCTTGGGATGAGCATGTGGCTGCCCTAATGTAAGGATGTGGAAAGAAGTGCCTATTTCTGTATGATTTGGCTTCCCTTTTGATGACATGATTGGTTGGTTTGATTTATGTTCCTTCACTTGATTCAGGTATATGTGAGTTCATAAACTCCATATAGCTAATCTAATTGGGTTTGGGTTAGTCCAGTTGTAGTAAAACATCCACCGATTGACTCAAAAGCTTTGCCAATTGATAGCATGACTCAATTTGTGGAGAGTAGGGGTGCAAACGAGTCGAGTCAAGTTCGAGCTACCCTCAGTTTGAGCGTGACTAATTAATCGAGTTTGAACTCGAGCTTGAGCTTACTTTTACCAGTTTGAGCCAACACGTTTATTATGAAATAAAGAAAATAATATCAATTCAACTTATTGTTATAATAAAATGACAAATAAAATGAGAAATTAGGAGATAATTATAAGAAATCACTTTATAGAAAACATAAAATATTATTTTTTAAATATTTTAAATAATTTAAAGATAAAAATTTTGAATTTTAATATATAATTGAGTATAATTGTTATTAATTTTTTTTAAAATTAGCAAACTAACAAGTTAACTGCTTCAGTAGGCTAGCTTGAGCTTGGCTTGTTTGCCGACCATCAAGCTCAATTCACAAGTCACTTATTGAGCCAAGGTCGAATTGGTTCATGAGTCAGCTTGGCTCACTTACACCCCTACTGGAGAGCTTCTTGGGCTGGTCACTTATATTTTATTATGTTGTCATCGTTATCATTCTTGCCGTTAATTTCATTTCTTCTCTTTGCTACTCTCCACTCATTTATTGCTCGTTATTTAACTGTTTATTTACATGGTTCTGATTTAGCTTTGTTTGTTGCTCGCATCATGATGCTCCTTTGTTTATCTTGTTTTTGAACTGGTGGCTTCCTTCATTGTTTATACATGATAACTATGTGGAGTGTGATATGAACCAACTCGTTTAGATTTTATTATTTTCAACTTAACTCAGTTGAACTATTTCTTTTCATTTGTTTATCTACGATTTTCAGCTAATCATTCACCAAGGGTCTGTGTGGGATCAATTTTGTTTTTCTTTTATTTTTAAGAATATGTTTGTTTAATGTGTTTTTTTTACATATTTTTTATTTTTTATTTATAAAAGTAAATTTGTATATTTTTAAAGACAGTCAAAATAATTTTTAGGTGGTCTGAGTGTTTAAAAGAAAAATTCACACTTAAATCAAGTAGTCAAATATGTTTATTTCAAATGAAAGCATAAACAAAAAAAAAATCATACGTGATCTAAAACAGCCCCTACGTATTGTGTGTGTTCCTGTTCCATTTGTTCGTGTTGCATTCTAGAATGCATCAACTCTGTTTTGTTAATTAAAGAACTTTCACGATGGCTTCTGTGTCATGCAAATGGATGTAATGAAAAGTCAAATCTTTTCTTTTGTTATTGGATGTTTAATTACTTTTTTAATGCAGGTTGAACACATGCTTAGCGATCGTCTGATGGAGGTCATTAGTGTTGATATGCAAAATATAAAGGTGAGCACAGAACTTAGTAATCTGTTTGTAACACAGTTTAAAAAGTCCCGCTAGTCTTACATTCATTTATTATTGTGATTTCTGATGTAACAGACAATTTTTTTAAATTTTAGAGAGATAGGTTCTCTCAAATTAAATTTGATTCTTGATTTTAATGCAGTATGACAATCAAACTTTCCAGCATTGGGAATTAAAAAAATATTCTATAAAATTTGGATCAGTATATCCTCATCAAGTTATGATGGGTTTTATATCTATTGAACATGTTTTGAGATGACTTGATGAGTGGTTAATCAAAATTTGTGTAATTATCTCAAAGTAAATCATTGAGTAGAAAATCTGTAATAATCAAAATTTTGTCCGAACATGATTAACAATTTTTTTTCCAAAAATATATGATATCTGGGTGTTTAAAGGAACTATTTATCCCTCACCAGCGCCTCTTTTATCTATAAACACTGGTAATATAGGAGAAGCTTTGAGTAACAAAATAAATTTAAACATTTCAACAGGCTCAACAGTTGACATGACATTACTTTTAGTGTAGAATAAATTAGAGGGATATTAAGAGTCGTAAGTTTGATAATTGCTAATACACGATAATATTATTTCAATCTTGTTTCTCATGCTATATTTATTGACTTGCATGTGATCCAAATTACTTTTCCTTGTGATTATGTTGATAGTCACAAGCTACGTTATGAATAACCACTGTTTATTGGAATATTTACATACATTCCACTCGATTCTTATCTATTTACATATCCAACACTATGGCTGTAATCGAGCCGAATCGAGTTGAGTATGTTATGTGATCCAAATTACTTTACCTTGTGATTATGTTGATAGTCACAATCTACATCATGAATAACCACTATTTATTGGAAGATTTACGTACATACCACTCCATTCTTATCTATTTACATATCCAACACTATAGCTGTAATCAAGCCAAATCGAGTCGAGTATGTTATGGTTTGAACTTTGCTTGGTCAAATTATAAGTTGTTCATATTCAGTCTGAGTTTGAGATGAGCTTTCACACATATGTTTATATCTTGTTTGCTTAAAATTTTAAATGATTATACTTGATTTGTATTTGACTATTTTATATTAATTGAAAAGCTAAAAAAGTGATCTAGTATTTATATTTTCATAAAAAAATTAAAATTTTGATTTGTACTTAATTTTTCGTATAAAACTAGAAAATAATTTAATGTTTTAAATGAGTATTTGATTTTTTATATAAATTTATTAACGAGTGATTTTATAAATTTAAATAAATAGGCAATTGAATAGATCAATTCAAATTAGCTTCTAAATAATTTATGCCAAGTATATAAAATAATATATAAGTTGTAATTAAACTTTTTTGCAATCAACAACAACAACAACAACAACAAGAATTTATTCCACTAAGTGGGGTCGGGTACATGAGTCCTTTTTCTCCATTGCGTCCTATTGAATGCCACATTTTCATTTAATTCTAATAAATTAAGATCATTTTTTATGCAATAAGCCCAAGTCTTTCTAGGTTTACCCCTGCCTTTTTTAACATGAATCCTATTCTAATCGGATCATCAAATGGTCAACGTTTAATGTGACCAAACCATCTAAAACGATTCCCTCTAATTTTGTTCGCCACAGGAACTACACCAACCCTATCATGGATATATTCATTTCACATTTTGTCTCTAAGCATAAAGCCACTCATCCACCGAAGCATTCTCATCTCGGGAACTCTTAAACTTAATTTTATGTTTCTCTTTTAAAAGCCAACATTCTGTGCCATAGAATATTGCAAGTCTCACCACCATCTTATAAAATTTTGCTTTCAGTCTAAGCGTTGCTTTTCTGTTACACAATAGGCCCGAATCATTCATTCACTTAAACCAACCAACTTGAATTCTACTAATAACATCCCTATCTATTTCACCATCACTTTAAACAATAGACCCATGATATCTAAAGAATTCGCACCTTTTAATACTATGATCACCCTTACAACTCTATTACTACAGCTACTACTACTAAAATTACATTTCATGTATTCAGTTTTAGTTCTACTCAAACGAAGGCCTTTAGACTCCAATGTAGACCTTCATAATTCAAGTTTTTGTTGAGCTCTTTTTCTAGCCTTTTCCACAAGAAGGATATCATCAACGACAAGCATACACTAAGGTGCATCCTCCTGTAAGTGTTCAGTAAGAGCATCCATAACTAAAACAAAAAGGCATGGGCTTAAAACTGATCTCTAATGTAATCCAACTGGAATAGAAAAATTTTTGGTCAATCCTCCTTCTATTCGAACACAAGTAACAACTCTAGTATACATATCTTTAATGACTTGAATATAAGTTATATCAACACCTTTCTTCTCTAGAATTCTCCAAAGGGTATCTCTTGGAATTTTATCATAAGCTTTTTCTAAATCAATAAAAAGAATATGTAGTTCCTCCTTATTCTCTCTGTGCTTTTCCATCAAACCTCTCAATAAATGTATAGCTTCCATAATAGACTCGCCCGACATAAATCCACACTAATTTTAAGAAATCTATGCAATACGTCTTAAACTTATGTTTAATGACCCTCTCCCATAATTTTAAAGTATGACACATCAACTTAATTGCTCAATAATTTGTCCACTCGTGTGTATCTCCTTTATTATTAAAAATGAGGACCAAAATACTCTTCCTCCACTCATGCATCTTTTTAGTTTTTAAAATAATATTAAAAAGTTAGTAAGCCAAGAAACTCCTAAATCTCCTATATATTTCCACAATTCAGTTGAGCTATCATCAGGTCCTATAGATTTTTTACCCTTGTCTTTCTTTAAAGCCTCATTAACTTCTTTTTTACTAACGCAATGACGGTAAAAATGAAACATTTTATTATTATTAACAGTATTAAGATCACTACGGTCGATCGTATTTTTAGAAATTTCATTAAAAAGTTTATTAAAATAACTCGCCCACTTAATATCCTTTTCTAAGGAAAGTACTTTTTTATTTTCATCTTTAATGCATTTTACTTGAGTTAAATCTTTTACCTTTTTTTCTGTTTGTTTGACTTGTTTATACATATATTTTTTACCATTTTTAGTATCTAATATATTATACAAATTACTATAAGTAGAGTTTTTAGCATCACAAATTGTTCTCTTAAATCCCATACGAGTTTTTTTACATTTTTCCCAGTTCTCTAAGCTTTTACATTTAAACCAATTTTTATAGTATAATTTATCATATTTTATCTTTTCTTGCATATTATTATTCTATCACCAACTAATTTTATTTATAGAAACTTTTCATTTTGATTGTCAAATTACATCTTTTGCCACTTGTTTAATAATGTTTGTTACTTTATCTCACAAAAAATTTACCTATTCATGAACATCCTAAATCTTGAAATCTTGAAGTTACTCATAAAAATAATTTATTTGCGTCTTTTAGGTGTCTCTATCGTATTTTATGATACTAATTCCTAATATTCTTTATTTTACAAATCTTTATTTTAAAATGTGGAACTAATAATTGATGTTGAGTACTTAATTTCTCACTTGGAACGATCCTTTTAATCTTTATATTCTCGACGATCTCTTATTCTAAGAAGAAATGATCAATTTGTGTTTTATTAAATCCATTCTTATAAGTAATAATATGCTCATCTTTTTTCTTGAATAGAGTATTAGTAATAATAAAATCATAAACCAAATCAACCCTAATATTGCTTTACCTTATTCATTAATCACTTCAAAATTGTAGCCTCCATGAATATTTCTAAAATCTTGTACCACTATACAGACATGTCCATTTAAATCTCCTCCAATAAAAATTTCTTTAAAAAGTATCGTTTGTATTAATTCTCTTAAGTCGTGTCAGAATTGTTCTTTAGAACATATATCTGAACCTGCTTGAGGAGCATAAACACTTATAATATTAATAATCTTAGTATTGGCAACAATCTTAAAGACTATAATTCTATCTTCAATTCTATTGATTTTTACAACATTATCTTTCAAACTCTTATCTATAAGTACGCCTACACCATTCCTAGTGCGATTCTTACCTGAATACTTTAAAACCTAAGCTATCAATCTCCTTAGTCTTTTCTTTAATCCATTTAGTTTCTTGAATAAATAAGATATTTATCTTTCTATGAATCATAATATCAACTAATTCCATTAATTTACCCGTGAGAGTATCTATATTTCAAGATTCTATTCTAATTTTAGTTTTATGGAATAGCTTCTTTACCCGTATCATGTATAGCGGCCATTGTATACTTTTTACTATATTCAGACCGTATAGTGTGTCGCTTCCAGGAGATGCCATAGCATTTACACATTGATCAAAATGATTCATGTCACGATTTTTCAGCAGATTTTACGCTTGTTGTCAACTATCTAACGCAATCCTCCACTTTTCACATCTGGGGTTTGAAACTCAACAATGACAATGTTAAACTTTTTTTGCAATCAAATAACATAAATACATACTAACAAATTAGTTTTTTGAAATAAAAGAAATAAAAAAAAGCATTAAATATATGTCCGTATTGATATTAAATTATAATATGTTACTATTAAATATATTATTAAATAAATTATAATTAATGAAATTTTATTTAAATAACAAATCATATAAATTTAGAGCATTTAACAAGTTTTTGATATGACACTCAATGTGACACAATGCAGAAAAATGATTCATGCAGACGATCCCACTTAGTGGGATAGATGCTTGTTGTTGTATTTAATTAGTTATTTGTTGAACAACAAACGAGTTTATTCATGAATCTCAACAAGTGGGTTGGACTATGTTTAAATTGTATTTATTTAAGCTTAGAGTTATTAAAAAATGTTCAAACTTGTTTATTTACTAAGTTGAACAAACATGATCAAGTATTAATCAAGCCGAGTTGAAGTTGTTCATCAAATGCATTGGTTCATTACAGTCATATCCAACACCTAAACTTCAATTTTTACATATATACCACCTTGCCTATACTTTAAAAGGTGTATTTCACTTTTTAAAAGGTAAAATAGTGGTAATTTTGATGTGATATGAAAGATTTTGGTGGTATAAATGTAAAAAGTAAAGTTAGGTGCTAGATATGTAAATACATAAGAATTGGGTGGTATGTATGTAAATGCCCATTATTTATTTTGCCATTTTTGAATTGCCTTTATCCTGCCTTCTATCTCTTATTAGGGATCCCCAACTTCCTTCAGACTTTCAAAAAAAGCCTAGTACTTTTGATACAGCTTGCTTTGGTTTTTTAACCATTCAAAAGCTAGACAATTACATATTTGGGTTTCATAACATGGGAGGGTTAGGAAAAAATAAGCATTCTGATTTATGGTTATCATTGTAGCATGCTAAAAAATTATTGTTTCTTCAGAATTTCAAAAAAAGTCTATTACTTTTGAACCTCTAATGACAGCTTGCTTTGGTTTTTTAAACATGCAAAAGCTAGAGAATTACATATTTGGGTTTCATGACATGGGAGGGTTAGAAACAAAATAAGCATTATGATTTAAGGTTATCATTGTAGCATGCTGAAAAATTAATGTTAAAAGTAAAAATTAGAGGGAGAGCAGAGTGGTGAGTATAAGATTTGCCTTTATTGCTTTTCACCCTAGAAAGAATGCCATTTTTAATATCCGATTACAGGAGAAATAAAAGGTAGGCAATAACAATGTCTTGAATAAGAGAAGTCTTGATTTCTATTCTATGAAATACATCGTCTAGATATTAGAAAAATGAATCTTGAAGTAGCGTTGATAGAATATTAGAGCGCCGTTTCGAACTTGGGGTATAAACAAGTCGAGCTTGAGTGAACTTATAGGATGTTTACCTTGAGTCGTTTAGCGTACAAGCCAAAATTTAATGTTTGTGGTAGACTCAGTAAATTATGGAGTAGAGCATGAGTTTTTTTTCAAATAGAAAATGTCATATAAATTTTAGAATATACATATTGCCACTTAAATTTATACATATACATATAAACACATATATATAGGCGCAGATGTTCTTATATATACATTTTTTATTATATAATTAAAACTTAAAAAAATCTAACCATGCCTTATTTGTGTTTGGCTTGTTAAATATACAAGCTTATAAACACTAACTGAATTTGAGCTTATTATTGAGCTGAATATGATTCAACATGAAAAACAAGCTTTTATGATAGCTTTCAGTCATCCATACTTCAGTATGGAGAAAGCCATTAATTGTCCACTGCCAACCATATATTTTTTTTTCTAGAGAATCGAATAATGTAGAACATGACTTTGATTGAGGAAGTACTTTTTCTGCTACAATAAATCTTATTCTGCAACACTTCCCTCAAGCTTGATTTTTGACATCAAATAATTTGAGCTTGTCTACAATTTTTTTGGATAGTGGACTCGTCAATTCTTTGGTCAATATATATGTAGTTTGTTCTTAGGAGACAATATAGGAAATATAGTTTTCCTTTTTCTGTTTTTTTCTCTAGTAAAACGTCGATCTTAACTAGTATATTCTAAGAATTCCTTTTGTCGACCTTCCTTTATGATATACTCTTACAACGCCATAACATTCTCATCGTCCCTGGTCTTGCAATTGTGGCTATTATGTTTAAAAAATATTTTGGCTCTGAGCAACTATTACCACATGGTACCGAGCATGATCGCCAAGATTTGATATTGAGTGAGACAGCCAAGCCCGGTCCATTTTTGGAGCATTTCAGGGATTGCCCCCGAAGAGCAGGCCAGTCCCCTTTGGGTCTGCTATTTACCAGTTATCTAGGAGTTGAATTAGGATATGTTGTGATGAAATCTGTTAGACAGTTTTTAATCTATTTTTATGACATTAGAGGTTTTTTCCTTAAATTTTTTTCAATACTTTTCCTTTTGTAAGTGGTATGCCTGTAGCTTACTTGAGAATAAATGGTAGTTTTCTTCAATGCCTGATGATCCTCGATATCATTTTTGGCTATCTCATCTCTTATGTTTTCCATGGGAGAGCTGGTTTTCATCTTATTTTCTCTTCTACATCATTGTTGCTCCCATATTTATGCTCTTTATTATTCTGCTGGAACATCCCCACTTCCTTTGTGGATCTTGGAACATCATTTAGGAACATAGATCAGTGGCATTCAGTATCAGAACCATACAAACCTTAAACCTTCAGGGATTCATTAACCTCCATTCCAAATCCCAAATCCATATAACCTAAATTCTTCACCCTATTCCTAGCTCCTCTCACCTTTGGCCTATTGTGGTATATATATATAATAATAGAAGAACGATATTTGATGAAGCGAAAAAATAGAATGAGAAAATTCACACCAGAAAACAATAACACAGCGGAACACACAAATTTACGTGATTTGGCAAATTGTCTACGTCCACGGAGTTGCAGAGGATTTTAATACTTGAGAAATTTACACTAGTTGATCGTTTCGACTTACAAGAGGGATCTCTACTTCCTTTCGCTCTCTTACTCTCTCTCTACATTGAGATACACCGAAGGAGATAAACTTACAAGAGAAATAAACTCAATTTCTCTTCTGCCAAAAGCCACCAAGAAGAAGCCAATTGAGAACAATTTTCTTTTTCTTCTTCTTTCTTCAGCCGCAAGGAACCACTGCACTTATCTTCCTCTCTCTCTCTCAGCTTTTGGCCGCAAGCCTCCTGTAGCAGTCTATCGCAGAAGCAGTTGATCATGGCAAGGAAGATGTTGTTCTGTTCGCGACTTATAACAAGCGAAGAGGTGCTTCACTTCGCTGAAACAGGGAAGGCGGGAACGGGCGTAGGCGTGAACAGTTTGCGACAGCAGGGAGCGGGAACTGTTCGCGATGTTTCAAGACAGAGGAGTGGGGTCGCGACCTTTCGCGGAAGTGGGAACTGGAGGACGAGCAGACCGGGCTCCATCCAACATGGCCAACCCAAAAACCTACTAAAACTATCTTTACTGAAATCCCAAGTGGGTAACAAATTATTATGCCGCCAAGGAGAAATGCCCAAAGAAATGTTTAAGAGCTTATCATGAAGGTTATGCATTTAGAAATCCTTCAATTGCAGTGTGGACTTGTTGATTTTGTGAGAATACAACATTATTAGTCACCCAAAAACATAATGGTGACCAATCGACAATAGAAGAGGAAGAAAACCCCTTCCACCAAGAGGCTTCAAGTGATGAAGAACCAATCTCTCACCAATTCAGCATTGAGCATCAAAAAAGAGAGCAATTTTCAGGTATAGATTGATTTATTAGCTTCTGATGGCCCTATTGATCTAGACAAATTCATTGAATGACTCCAAACAATAGAACAAAATTGAGTGCAAAGACATTCTGACAGAAGGGTTAAATTTGTTGCTATTTAAACTCATTAAGAGTGTGTACTTATAGTGATATAACCTGAAGTGCTTGCGCTAGTGTGAATGAAATAACAATATTTATACTTGGTTTAAAATGAAGGAGATGCAGCACAAATATCTCCCTGTATTGTACAAACAAGTTGCCTTTTTGAGGCCTCACTATTTACATCTCATGTCTGCCTTTACACTAGATCCTTTTTATAATCTATGCAAACATCTCATAGCTGACCTTGTTTAATCCATCATATCACATCAGGAATTTGCTTGAGGCATAGCATCTAGTTTAGTCGATCAATTTAATGAAATAGTATGAGTTGTTGATTTGTAAGAATTAAGCATAGTTGTTCGATTTAAGTCATTGGAACATGTCTTGGTTTCTTCATGTTGCCTAGGATACGGCTGATTTCTTTGATAACGGTTGACTCTAGTTAGTTTCTAGCATTCTTGTTAAGTAGTCATCCTCTTGTTTTTGATTTGAGGTACATCAGTTCCAGCGTCAGACTTTTCTTTGACAATGGTACTTGGCTGGGGAATGCCGCCCAACAATATGATTTCACTTTTTGGTGCTGTTTCTTGTGCCATACTCTTAAGTGGATGGCTTCTTTTTGGCTCTTCTTAGGTTGCCCCATATATGGTTTTCACGTTTCCAAGAAAGAAACCATTTTTTTTCATTCTCAACATAGTTGGTTTACTGTCATATATTTTATATCCCAGATTATCAACTTCCCTCAGAATTCAAAAGAAGTCTATTTTGAAGCTGCTATTGGCTGTTTGCTTTGATTTCTTAGCTATAGTATGGCTGGAAGATGGTGTATTTGGTTTTCCAGAATATGCTGGTTCAGAACACATGAGTACGTCGTATTGCATCTCGCCATTTAAATAGACACATTTTTCATGTATATGTTAGCATTTTGGTGTTACCTGAATGTATTTATGTAATGGTTAAGCACAGGATTTAAGGTGTATGGGTGTATAATCACTTTTTACTTGTTACTCATAATTTTACTTAGGCAATGGGCAAGTGCATCTATACATGTATTTATTTATTTTTCACCAGTTCATATATATATATATATATATATATATATATATATATATATATATATATATATATATATATATATATATATATATATATTTCAAGAGCCAACAAATTCCTTATTCTTTAGAATTTGAGGATATTTACATTGTTACAAACACTTATGATTTGGTAGTATCTATTTCATGAAAATTCTTACATGACATTCTCAACAGGGAGCCAGAATGTCTAATCATAAAAAAGGTTTGATTTGTGCTTGAAAATTTTGTAGGATTGTCGCCGAAGGTTTGATAAGGCTTCGTCAAGTTATGATCAGGTACTATTTTTCTTTTATTGGCTTGAACTTTCTTTCTTTTTTTTTTTTTGAAGTCTTTCAATCATGCCAAGATAGCCTTGACGTTTTTTAGATTCTAGAGTGGCATTTTTCAAGTTTGTCTTTCAATCATGCCAAGATAGTAGTGCTTTTGGTTTTTCGCTATGAGATTATTGTCATCAGGTACATCTATTGTTTAATGCCATCAATGAGTACAATGAAAATGGTAAACAAATTTGAACATTTCTCGAACTTCTATGTTCACTTTTGATGGTGCTTGATGAAATATGTTTAATCAATGCTAATCCAGGGTTTCCGATATGAATCTGTTTGTCCAATCTAGATCATCCACAACATCGACCTCGGAGCATTTATATTAATTCAAATGCCCTATTTAGATCTACTTTTTTACAACACTATTCTCAGTACTCGAGATCTTCTACTCCTAAACTCAACTTTTTTGTGCCTGTTCTCTCTCTGAAGAATGGTTCCATGATTTTAGAAAACAATGAAATGAACCATTAAGTAGGAGCGACATACTATTGTTGAAATTTAAGCTTATACAACTGAGATATATACTTCACAAAATGTGCCAAGAATAAGAAAAACACAGAAGACCAAGTTCAGCTGTGATGTGCATGACAGATCACACATGAAATATTTACATGAAATGTCTACTACATCTAAGTACTAAGCAAGTGGAAGGGATGATGGATTTTAGGACTATTCCAACTATAGTGTAATTGTGACATTGATATTTAAAATTTATTGATTATGTTTAGATTTACAGCTTCTATATGCATATAATTTTGAGCAGTTGTCTTTAGGTTGTTTGAAAGTCAATGGTTACATCATGGTTGTTTCTAATTTATCCTTAAATCGTATTCTTCATGACAGTCATGGATTTTAGTTTTACCTGATCTGTGCTTTTTGTGGCTTCTTCGACTGGTGTATTTTTCCTTAAAATTTAACACGAGGGACATCAGGTGCTTGCTTAAATTAGATTTTGTTAGGTACGTGATAAATTCATGTCTCTTAAGAAGGGCTCCAAAAAAGACGTGGTCACGGAACTTGAAGAGGTAAGTCCTTCTCAAGATGTTTCATTTTTGATAAAAAAACTCAATGTCTTATTTAGTATCTAATTTATTTGTTGAACTGTCATTTTTTTTTTCACTTTCAGGATCTACACAACTCAAAATCATCTTTTGAAAGATGCCGGCTTAACCTAGTATGTTCTATCTTTAAGTTTTTTCATTATAGAGAATCTCGAATGTTTTAATTTTATAATTATCATTATCCCTACCTTTTTTGTTTTGAATTTGTGTGTTTTAAGGAATTCAGGTTAACGCTCTTGCTAGTTTTGACGCAAAAAAGAAGTATGAGTTCCTTGAATCTATTAGTGCAGTAATGGATGCTCATCTGAGATATTTTAAGCAGGTTTTTGTTTGCTCATTACCGAATGTTTGTCTTTGATTTGCAATATTTGGTTTCTCGTACTTTAATTTCTTTTCATGGGACAGGGGTATGAGTTGTTGAACCAATTGGAGCCTTTTATTCATCAGGTAAAATATTAAGGGGCATTTACATACATACCACACAATTCTTATGTATTTACATTTCTAACACCTATACATTCATATTTACATGTAGACAGCTTAAATCTTTAACATCACATAAAAATACCACTCATTACCTTTTCAAAAGTGGAATACATCTTTTCATGCATAGGTTTATGACCCCAAGGTGTTATAAGTGTAAATATCAAACTTCGGGTATTAAATATGTAAATACATAAGAATTGTGTGGCATGTATGTAAATTCACCAAATATAAATTTGGCTGGAGTAACGTCGCTCCCTATCATTGCCCCACACATTTTGTAAAACTTTTCTTGGTCTGCAAGTAGGTTTTAGCATATGCAGAACAATCAAAGGAAATGGCCAATGCTGAACAAGACAAACTTGAAAGGAGGATTCAGGAGTTCAGGACTCAGGCCGAGCTGGCCAGCTTAAGAGCATTAAGCCATGCAGAAACCTCAACAAGTGGCGATGGTAATCTTTTAGCTGGCAGTAATTCATACAAAAGTATAGAAGCTCTAATGCTATCTGCTGCAAATGGACCGGTATTGGTTATTCTGAATTAGCTTTAACTCCTGCCTTTTGATTTATCTTCTTCTTTGCTACACTTTTGACATCTGTTTTAACCGTCTATGACAGTTTAGGGTGAGCATTCAGTCGATCGGTTTAGATGATTTGGTTTTAAAATTGATCAAATCGATTGTAACCTAAATCTAAAACTTGAAAAACCAAATCAATCGAAATTTTGATAATACCGAACAAACCGAATGAGTTTAATCCGGTTTAAACTATTCTGTTATGAACAAACCAAAATTTAGTTGTTATTTGGAGATTGTTTATGAACGAACATCAAGATTTACATATTTTACATGTATAATATCAATTTAATCTCATAAAACCTCCAGATAAATTCAAATTTTTTGTTTTTTAGTTTGTTCGGTAAAATGGAAATTATGACCGCACCAAAAACTGAAAAACAAATCTTGAGGTTTTAAAAACAAAAAAAAACCGAAGTGCATTTTTAAAACTGGACCGAATCTACCAAACTTGTTTGGTTTAGTTTTTTGATTTGGCCGAATAATGCAAACACCATTCACAGGGTAGTTCTTCTTTTTTATTCGGTTGAGATTTGTTGCTTCTTAATTGGTTTGATAGGGTGCTGTTTTACCATTTTTTCATCTTCCAGGTTCAAACAATAAAGCAAGGATATCTTCTGAAACGCTCCTCTGGTTTGAGAGCAGAATGGAATAGAAGGTTTTTTGTGCTTGATAGTCATGGGGCATTGTACTACTACAGACACAAGCATAACAAACATCTGGTATTTTATATGGTTTAGTATACTTTATCATCTAATCTTTAATCCTAATCATGTTTCTGACATCTTCCTATTGATCGTGCCATGTTGGTTTATTAAACCAGGCTGCATATTGTTTCGAGCACGTATATGCTTTAAACATAATCATGCCATCATGTATGAGATGTTTTAGAGATTTCTGCCCATCATGACATATTTTTTTTACAATAAATGAGGTTATGATGGATGTCTAGCTAATTGTTATTTCTTCACCAACGTAAGATGCTTTTGTTATTCTTATATTGTGATTACTACATAAGTGATTGTTTGGGCAGAGCCAACCCCTCCTCGCAAGCCTTTCAATGTTTAAGAGAAAACTTGGGAAGTTTTTCTTTAGGGGGATTAGATTTATTAGTTAACCATATTTTCTTTGATTAAAATTTATTTAGATCGCGGGTCCAAGTGTTTTTGTGGACAAGAGCATCTATAGTGAATTTTCTCTCTCACTCATAGGAGAGCACTTTTGATAAGGAAGCTTGTTTTGGATAATATTTAGACTTGATTTCAATATGTTTGAAGTTAATTAATGAGAACTCAATCAAGATACGATGGTTCTGTCAACTTGACTATCAACTTGACTGTGCTAACCTATCTATTTTCTTAAAAGTTAAAGGGCTATATACTATAATTAACATCTAGATAATTTGATTAGCAACTATGTGCTGACCCTGACTTAGCTTCGTCACTTAAACTATGTTGGAAATTTTTGTATGGTTGGCGTTTGAGGTTGGAATCAATTTATTTATTGTTAGGGGGCCTGCGATATTAATTTCATCGAATAATATAGAGGAACAAAGCATCACCTGTGGCAGTTTGGATGTACTAGAATGACCAATACGAGGTTAGAGGCATGACTTGATCATAAATTATTTAGGAGTTTCTTCTTAACTCTAAGAAGCTTGTTTTTGATGCATATGAGTTTCAAATGGTGGGTGTTATTTTAGTTGACAGATTTGATTTTGATTGGTGGGCGTATTAGTGTGAGAGCTCACCTAAGTTTAGGTTGGGTTTGGGCTTGGAGTCATTGGAGGGATTGAGGTTCAATTTAATGTGTTTGTTGCCATTTTGCCGTACCAAATTGATAGGGATGGAACTTAGATTTGCTAAAGACCTTGACGCGAGTGTCTGCTTGTTGTGTGGGACATCTAGGCGCATCCAAATTTTTGAAGAGTCGGCCGACCCTCCAAGCCAGGAAACTGCTGGCCAATTGGAGCGGTGTCACTCCTAAATATCTAGGGCATATATATTTCGCCTTTGTTGTGTTTAGGCTTCTGTTTTTCGCTGTTTATTTCTGGACCGCAGCAAGCATCTCTCCTTTTTTTTCTAGGGCTTTATCCAAGGGTTCCGAGTGTTGCTTCTACTGTATCTCGTTTCCGAGATAGTGTTTATCTTTCTGATGCCATCCTCATCCCTTTCCTACACCAGTTTACTTCCCCTAGCCACTCCACCTTGCTGCCACCCCGAGGAAAAATCACCCAACTTGTTTTTCTTCATCACGACGGCCTGCCGTTCCCAACTCAGCCTTTCCAGTCACCCCCTCATCCTTGCTGCCGTCACCCAGAAACGCCTTTTCCGCCGCTCTTTAATTACTACAAACCCCCAAAAATTTCACAAACCTGCTGTTTTCCCTTCCATCTTGCTGCGCCAACTTCAAACCCCTAGCCAACATCACCAACACCATCGATCCAACCCTAGTTCTAGGTTGTGTATTGTGTTTGTTGCAATTTCAGATTTTTACTTGTGTTGTTGCAATTTTCTGTGAATTCAACAATAATATTTGTATTCTATCGGTGTTTGGTTAAACTCCGGTGTCATTTGGTATCAGAGTTAGTCTAATCATAGTCCTATTTTAGGGTTACCACACTTCACCCAAAAACCCTTTCCTCTCTTGTTGATTTTACAAATCAGCCACCAAATTTTTTTCTCATTCTAAACCGCCTCACACGCCCCCCTTTCACCTCCCAAATCTAAACCCTTTCCATGCCACCAAGGAGAAAAGTGTCGGATGCCATTCAGGCACTTACCATTGAAGAGATGCAATGGGAAATTCGCCTATTTCAGCAAAGACTCGCTAAATAGAGAAATCACTGTTAATTGAGATAATAGGATTCATGGAGACGAGGAAAATTTGAACCCTTTCCATAGAGAGGATTCCAATGAAGTGGAGAATTAAGCCCCAACGTTTGAAGATTCAGTATTAGAGGAGGCCAAAGGATAGAGTTACTTTTGGAGGATAGCGAGATCTGGGAGTGAAGATACACTTATCGAATTTTCTAGGGAAGAATGAATTTAGATGACTTCTTTGTGTGGTTGCAAACTATCGAAATGTCTTTTTAGTACAAGAATGTGCCAATTGATAGGAGAGTGATATTTGCAGCGGTAAAGTTGAAAAAGAGTGCCTCTGTATAGTTAAATAATCTGAAGAGAGAGAGTGAGAGAAGTTGGAACAATATCACTAGTTGGGAGAAAATGGAAGAGATAAATAGGAAGTACCTCTTCCTATACTAACGTTAGAATATGTTCTTAAAACTACACCATTTACAACAAAGACAATTATCAGTGAAGTTCACGACAGAGTTTGAGCAGTTTATGCTGAAATGTGAGCTGTTAAAGGCAATTGAGCACATTAAAGCAAGATTTTTGGGAGTTCTAAAGCCATCCACCAATAATGTTGTTAAGCTATAACCTTGTTAGTCATTGGTTGATGTTCAGACCTTGACAATGAAGGTGGAGATAACAGAAGCAGAGCAGACACCCACCTCCATTCAACAATCATCTACAACTGGAGGTAGCAATAGGAGCACACTTGGGGGAGTTGTGAAGACTAGGCAGGGGAATGACAGTTGATTAATGTGGAAACAAGTTTGAGAATAGTAGCACGCCTAGCACAGTTCCAGCCAGGAAATTCTTTAGGTGTCTTGGATACAAATACATTGCCTTCAGTTTCCCTACTAGTAGTGTTGTTTTTTTCACCGACAAGGGTACAGTGGAGAAGGTGAGTGACGAGGTAGCAAAAGAGCAGGGTGAGGAGTATCGGCTCTATGGAGATGAGGATGAGATGTTAATTGTGAGGAGGGCTCTACACAATGAACAAAAGAAGGATCACTCTTGATTGAGACAACAGATTTTCGCACCGTTTACTGTGAGAGGAAATCTATGCGACATTGTTATTGATGGAGGGAGCTTTGAGAATGTGGTTTCAACTTTTTGTGATAAAGAAGTTGGGTTTGGCTCCTCAGAAGCATTCTCAACCCTATTCTCTAACCTAGTTTAAGAAGGGGAATGGTATATGTGTGGATCAACAATGTTTGGTAGAGTTCTCCATTAGGGACTAACTGGAGGATCATGTGTGTTGTGACGTTGTGCTCATGAATGTCTGTCACATCTTGTTGGGGAGACCGAAACAGTTTGATCGTGAGGCTCAACATGATGGGTTCAAAAACACCTATACATTCACAAAGGAGGGGAATCACAAATTTTTTGCCTATTAGTAATTTCGAAGGAGCAGACACTAACGTTATGAAAGAAATTGTGGCCCCACGTGCCACCTTTTTGCAGTCAGCACGGGAGGCCCCAGTGGTGGTGGCCTTAGTCTTCTTAGAGGGGACTAAGGAGGAGCCCGAGCTACTAGAGATGATGCAACCACTGCTAGACGACTTCCAGAATTTGATGACTGATAGCTTACCCGAGGGACTACCACCACTTAGAGACATTCAACAAACTATATATCTTATCCCTGAACCGGTGTTACCTATCAGACCTGCTTACAAATTAAGTCTAATTGAGTACGAGAAGTTGCAACGATAGGTGCAAGTTCTTATTGCTAGAGGGTTGCTGAGGGAGAGCACCAGTCCGTGTGTTGTTTTTGCTTTGATGGTTCTTAAAAGGGATAGTTCATGGAGGATGCATATTGATAGTCGAGCTATCAATAAATCATCATTAAGTACATATTTTTTGTACCTCGCCTGGTTGATTTACTGGATTAGTTGCATGGAGCCATTGTCTTTTATAAAATTGACTTGTGGAGTGGATATCAACAGATTAGGATGAGGTCAGGGGATGAATAGAAGGCCACCTTCAAGACCAGAGAAAAGTTATATGAGTGGATAGTCATTCCCTTTGGGCTATTTGACACACCTAACACTTTCATGAGGCTGATGAATCATGCATTCTAGGCTTACATTGGAAAGTTTGTAGTTGTAACTTTGAGGAAATCTAGTCTACAACAGATCTAAGTAGTACTTGTATCATCTAAGAATGATCATCGGGGTTCTATGGTTGGAGAAGCTATCTGCACACTAGAAGAAGTGTGACTTTATGACAACATATATATACTTTTTAGGTATATCAAATCCAATGAACCTTATAACTATAGAGGCTATTGTAAATTCAATACTCCCACAGGACTTTACAGAGCTGAGACATTTTTTGGGACTGACATCCTTGTATAGGAGATTCATCAGGAGCTTCAACACCATCACAGCTCCCCTGAAAGAGCTCTTAAAAGGAGAGCAGTTTTAGTGGACAAAGGTAGCTCAGTCCAACATTGACATCTTCAAGAAGAAAGTAATTTGGGCCTTAGTATTAGCTCTACCAGATTTTAGTCAGTTGTTTTAGGAAGAATGAGATTTTTCTAATGTAGGGATTGGAGCAATATTGAGCTATGGTTGACACCCCATAGTCTTCTTTAGGGAAAAGTTGAGTGACTCGGGGAGGAAGTATTTAACATCTGATAAAGCGTTCCATGCTGTTGTGAGAGCTTTTAATCATTAGAGTCACTACCTATTGAATAACGATTTTATCTTATTCACGAATCATAAGGCTCTGAGGTTCTTGAATCATTAGGTCAAGTTGAAGGGCAAATATGCTTCCTAGGATGAGTTTGTGGCATCATTTCAGTTTGTGCTCAAGCACAAGGTAGGGAGTCGGGTATGAGTAGCAAATGCCTTGAGTCATCGCCACTTACTACCAATCACCTCCATGCAGGCTAGAGTTGTGGGATTCGAGATAGTGGAGCTATAAGAGGCAAATAAGGACTTCAAGGAGATTTGGGATTTAGTGTCAGGAGAGGTTGTTGACCTCATTTTGAGGTCATTACTCTTTTTCTTAAGATCCTAAGATCTAGCTCTAGGAGTTCCTATTAACCATCTTAGAAGACTAGAATTGGGACTACCATTTTTAGAAATTCTAGACACTTCTTATTTTCCTGTGATGTCTAGCATTTATGGTCTCAAAACCATTATCTTATAGACGAGCGGTTAAGTGTTATTGTGTGAAGACTCAGGGAAAAGTTCCCAATAGGACCTCAAGCCCTAGGAAAACCTCCTCACGACTTTATCGTCACACATACACACCAAATGCACAAAATTCGTTAAGTTGCAGAAGATTAAACTTAAATTGAGCTTAAAGGATGGGTGAAAATGTGAACTACTCCGGACGACCTTCGATGACAAAATGGACTGCACCAATGTGTCCGGGACACCAATTTTAGTAGGAAAGGACCCTCATATTGTCATATTTTCGACACGAGAAAATTTGCACGCAAATTGATGAATTCATCAAAATGACCTCTGACGGCGAAACGACCGCAACAGCGCGTCCAGTATGCCAAAAATACCTAGAAAGGACATCCATATTCGATATGTTACGATGCACGAATAAAACAAAAATTCAATTTTTATTTTTCAAAATATTAAATATTTTTTATAAATTTTACCCCTAAATTATAATCTCATTAAACCCTATGCCCTATTTAGGTTTTCATCCTCACGCTTAAGCTCTCGTTTGAGCCATCTCCCTCTAGCCTGTGCGCTAGCCTACACCGTGGATCCACGTGGCTCCCGTCTTTTTCCCCGTCTTTTCCCCTTCTTTACGTGGCACGATAGCCGTTCGGTTCTCCGATTAGAAGAGGCGTGTTGGCCGACGGTCCTTCTACTCGAGGCAACAACCGCTCCTCTCCTTTATTCCGTTATTTCTTTCCCTTTTCCCCATTAGTTGGCTTGGGCGTCAAACATGTGGTTGTTCTTCTATTCTTTTGTCTATAAAACCCCATTCGGGGGAAGATCTAGGTTTGGCCGAAATTTCTTGAGAAGGGGAGGTGCTGCCATTTTTTTTTTTGTTGGTTCATCTTATGTGTGTACTTGAAATATTTCTGGAATTTGTTTTCTTTAAAAAAAAAGGTCTGAAAGAGAAGAGAAAAGAGAGGACTTTGAGAGAGGAAGGCTTTTGGAGAAATTTAGCTCTTTCTTTCTTTCTTCTTCACTGTTGGGAAGACTGCCTCCTGCTTTGTTGTTCGAGAGGAGTTCTTCCTCTCTGTTGGTTGATACTCTTGTGGTTAGAGCCTGTCGAAACGGGAGCTAGAAACCTTGGGGGCTATTTGCGTTGGGCTCTTAGGAAGGATTTTTGTGGGGGTGTTTTTTTCAAATTATTTTAGTGTTTTGCTACACTAAAGAGGTATTCTTCTCCTTCTCCCTATTCTATTGTATCTAGGATGGCATGTTGAGGCATTTCTACTCTCTTGTAAAGGTTAACGGAGGAACGACTTAGTTTATTTTGAAGCCTAGGTATTGATACATGCTGAAAATTATATTGTCACTTAACAAAGCATTATACTGTTATTTTCTTTTATACTGCATGTTTTGTTACTTTGATGCATACTATACCTTAGTATAGGAAAACCTAGTGGTTATATAGGATTAACATTAAATCGGGAGGTGATACGCCGAATAGCTTGGAGCAAATAGCTTGGGCAGCTCGACGAGGACATTCAGAAGTGCAACTTCAAGATGGATTATCAACATCAAAACACTTTCACAGTACCGATTACTTTCTTTAGTTTAAATAACAACCCATACAAGTTCGAGGCGGTTTGCTTAGCGCAGCGTAAACTTTCACATATCACTTTTAGGCTTTTGCACAACCCTATTGTGCAATTATAAGTCCTAACACCTTAGGATTCTGAGATTATTGTACGGTATGGTGTAAATCCTCCTATCTTTTTAGGCTATTTGCACGATCAGATATCTTGCGAATATAAGTCCTAAATTCTAAATAAATCGCAGGATTAAATTTAAGAAAAAACATCATTTCAAAAATATAAAGCCAAACTATAGGATAATTGGGAGGTCACTGGAGTTCTCCCCGGATCTATGATATCCCTTATTCTTCGCTTCTTTGGATTCCTTAAAATAATTGTTCATATTTGAGCCAATCCCATTTGATTTTCTCATGTCCAATCTTGGAAGCCTAAACTTTGAAATCTGGAAAGTAGAACTACTAATCTTAATCGAGAGTTTTCTTAAGTGACCCCGGTTATTTAAGATGTAATTAACTATAGAGGTTTGTCTCTATAGGAAACTTGGAACCCAGGTAAAATAAACCCTATCTAATCCTTATATTAGGCATGGGAATTTGTTGGTCTCATATAAAATATTTCGCAGACCAAACAGATTTCACAAATTCTTTAGTTTAGGTGATTGAACCTACTACAGGTGATATTTTTATTCTTCGGGATAAGTATATTACTTGTGATATCCTGCTTAGTCTCTCAAACTATTCAAAATGTGAGACTCGTTTGGTCTCACCTATTTTTAAATCAAAATGTTATTTTTAAAAAATCATATTCATATCAAAACTATTTTCATATTTTTTTGTATTTTTCATATAAATCAAAATTAAAACGGTCGACAGAGGCATATAGACCACTACCACAAATTTGATGGCTATCTATTCCACCATAACAAGTTGTGTCCCTAAATGTTCATTGAGAGAGTTTGTCATACATGAGAGTCCATGAGAGTCACAATGGGGGATTAATATGTCATTTTATCATAAACAAGACACTCGCGAGAGAATATTTTTTTTCCGTCCTAGACTAACGAGATATGTGGAGAGGTATGTCAGGCAGTGTAGTGTTTGACATCTAACAAAAATCAGAAGGCAGAATATAGGGCTATAGACACTATTACCAACACCACAGACTATGTATGGATGTTAGTATGGGTTTCGTTGTGGGTCTTCCTAGGACACAGAGGAATAAGGATTTGGTGATGATAATGGTTGACAGGTTCTCGAAGATAGCTCGTTTCGTACCTTGCCACAAGATAATAGATGCATTACATGTAGTTGACTTGTATTTCAGGGAGATAGCAAGGCTCAGCATCAGGAGAGTCCTACAGGACAGTACCATGGATCTGATGACTATATGTTCCCCCAGAACAATTTGTGTCCTCAAATTTTCATTGAGAAAGCCATCATACAGTAGAGTCACAACGGGGAACCGATTATTTTGGCTGGGACAAGACAGTCGCACCTGTAAGGTAACATTTTTTTTTTTGGCTTAGACTGATGAGATATGTGGAGAGGAATGCAAACCAGTGCAGAGTTTGTCATCAGTCAAAAGCTTGAGAGCAGAATACAGGGCTATACACACCGTTACTAGTACCAGAGGCACCATGGGTAGATATTAGTATGGATTTTATTGTTGGGTCCTCTTAGGTCAACAAAATAAGGATTTGGTGATGATAGTGGTTGACAGGTTCTCGAAAGTGGCTCATTTCGTACCTTGCTACATGATATAAGAGCTATCACATGTAGCTAACTTGTATTTCAGGGAGATAGTGAGACTGCATGGGATACCATTGCTTCTAATAGAGATGTCAAGTTTCCGAGTCACTTTTGGATGATCTTATGGAGGAAGCTTGGTACTAAGCTTCAGTTCAACTCAGCAGCACACCCACCAACAAATGGTCAAAGTGCTTAAAACCAAAATTCTTACCTAAATCCAAAATATCCTCTAATCTTCTCCTCTTTCCCTTCGGCCCTAACTCATCGAAGCTCTCTGTTTCACGGACTGAAGGAGTTGCGGAAAATGAATGAATGGCTGAGTTAGTGCTTTAATGATATAATACATCTAAACCTAATATTCTATTATAAAATCTTTACAAAAACAAGGCTTTATTGCACTAAGTGGGATCAGCTGCATAAATCCTTTTCTCCATTGCTTCCTATTGAGGAATTGCGGATTCCTTTGCTACTGTGCATCCACAGTGAATTAAATCATATAAACAGTAACATTAAATGGACTTTGGTCAATTATTTGTATTCATGAATTAATTTTATAAAGGCATATATACTAATATATGGCCAATACATCTATACCAAAATAATTAAAGAAAAATATGAATTTTAAAAAAATATTTTTGGTATTTTCTTGATTTACGAAAATTGAGGTATGAATGTTTTTTAAATTATTTTGATCTTACCTTTTTATATTTTTGGGGTATCACAACAAAAGAGCAAAATATTTGAGTGTCTTATTTGAATTTTAATTTGTCTTCTAAAAGTTATTTTAGTTATGTCCTTTTATGGACAGAACCCTGATAATTGTTACTATATTTTTATTTTAGTTAGTTATTTAATATAAATGTATTTTTAAGCTAGTAATTTCTCAGGTTGGAGATAACATAGGGTGTCGTACATTTGATCTTCATACTTCAACAATTAAGATTGATGCTGAACAAACAGATCTCAGATTTTGCTTCAGAATAATTTCACCACTTAATACATACACTTTCCAGGTAACCCCCGATATATGATTTTTTTTTATCTGTACCTTTTATAGTAAATTGAAGAATGGGATGCCGACATCTACTATTTATTTGTACATGATGTTTCGTTTATTCTAAAACTTAGATGTTTATATCACCATTTTCTTGCACAGGCGGAAAGTGAAGCAGATAGGTTGGACTGGGTTGATAAGATTAAAGGAGTTATTGCATCACTTCTGAATTCTTCACTAACAAAGCAGGTTCTCCACCAAATTTCTTCCAATATTGATAACTTTTTATTCTTTTTTAGTTTCTATGGATGCTTATGCTTAAGCAATTTCTTAAACTTGAAGCAGACCACCCAATTCCTATGTATACCATCCAATTCCCATGTATTTTTACATATCTAACACCTCAACTTTACTTTTGACATTTATACCACACAAATTTTTCATATCACATTAAAAATACCACCATTTTTAAGTTTTGAAAAGTTTAATACACCTTTATATGCATAGCCAAGGCGGCATGTATGTAAAAATTGGAAGTGATAGATATGTAAATACATATGAATTGAGTGGTATGCATGCAAATCTTCCTTTAATGATCTACTTTCTATATATCGATACACCTTGACTAGTTGAGTTATTTCTTTTCACACAGCTTTCGATGGGAAGTACCGATACGCATAATAACAGGTTCTCTGGCAGCTGTGAAGTTTCATTGCTGGCTGGTGGACTGAATACTAAGGGATTTGATAATGTCTCTAAGATTCTCAGATGCATTCCAGGAAATGAAACTTGTGCAGAATGTGGCGCTCCAGAGCCCGACTGGGCTTCATTGAATCTTGGAATCCTTATGTGCATCGAATGTTCAGGGATTCATAGAAATTTTGGTGTACATATATCAAAGGTGAGATTTTCTAAAAGTGCAATATGGTTATTTTTACCACGGCTACCAAATATTGATTATGAATAGCAGAGAAACATTTTTTTTCTTGTAAATGTCCGAATCTGATTGAAAATTTACATACATACCACCTCGTTATTACTTATTTACATATCCAACACCCAAACCTTAATTTTTACATTTATCCCACTCAACTTATGCATGAAAAAGTGTACTGCGCCTTTTAAAAGTCAAAATTGTTCTATTTTTTATGTTTGATGAAAGATTTGGGTAGTATAGATGTAAAAAGTAAAGTTAGGTGCTAGATATGTAAATTCAAAGGAATTGTGTGGTATGTATGTAAATGCCCCTATCTTATTTGGTTATAATTTTTTTATATCGTTTGGTTAAATCTGTACATTTTAAGTATTATATGCAAATGTGGTTAACTAAGCAATTTACATATGCACTTGAATCATACCATTTTGAAAAGGCAATTATGCACTTAATTTTTTAGAATCTATTTATTAATTGTTCTTAAATTAGTTGTAGAGTGAATGCTTCAATTATCAATTTGGAAATCAAATTGTTGGTGAGGCTTGGTGTTAGACTAGCGCCTATGGGATCATTTGCCTCATGCCCCACTAAGTCAACACCAAGACCGCTAAAATAGTTTGAAGACTTATGTTAGGTGTAAGTCTACGATGGCAATTTAGTTATTTCTTAGCTATTATTGTGGTGTATAAATAGGGCTTAATATGTTTAGGATTAGTTTATGTGATGTGTGTGAAGGTTGCTTGAATCTTAGTCTTAGGGTTTGGGAGAGATTATGTACCTCTCAAATTATGGGTGTTTATATTTTATGCATTTGGATGGTGTTATTTTTTGTTGGTGAAGAAAAATATTTTATTTAGCCCTAATTTATATAAAGTTCCATCAAATTGTTATTAGAGCATTTGATATATAGGAAGCCAATCACGGGATCTCGGCGTACAGGGTTTCACCTTCATCACCGACCTCGCGATACAACCACAATTCAAGCTGTTGGGAAGCCAACGATGAGATCACTATACATTGCAGAACGCGGGATAGCCTTCGTGACCGAACCTTGTGATACAGTCGCCTTTGTGACCGAACCTCGTGATCGTGGTGTACAAGAGTTTTGCCTTTGTGATTGAAAACCTTTCTGGGAGTAATGATGGCCAAGAAAATAGATGCATTGAGGAGAAATTACAGGGAGAGTTGAGCCAAATCAGATCTTGAGTAGAGGAGTGTTTCTCGGCAATAGAAGGACGGTTATCATCCATGAAAGGAGATTCATGGCCTTGTGAGAAATGATGAAGAAGATTGTGGATTTTCATGAAAAAATCTCCGCCACTCATTATAAGATCGAGCGCCAACTTTTGGGGCGCAAGCGAGCAACAACAATTAGAAGGATTCTGTCGGCATCAAGATAACACCACTGATTTAGGTGGATATTGAGCCGTAGGATCGAGCAAATGAATCCGGAGTGAACTCTAGACGCAACTTTTAAAAGGACTAGTGTGACATCCAGGCAGTTGACACGAACGGAAGCAAGCAGGATCAATTGAAAGAGTCCCGAGCAGATTCAAGCAACAACATCTAGAGAAAATTACATGACATTTGAAGGTTTGGTAGAATGAGATGGTGTGCTATTCGAGGCTAGAAAAAATCGGTTTGAAGCATTTCGGCTTGGAACAGGGGACCATGATGGGTGGGACCCCGACAGAGGGCTGCATCCAACCGCGCCAGTTTTCTTTTATTATGACAACCTTCTCGACAGATCAAGAGCCAATGGGGACGACCTAGCTAATGATCGGGGAAGCCAAACTTATGGGGAAATCAATATGGGTTGAGGAGGGTGGAATGAGCTTCAGTCGAGAAGATTGGAGAGGAGACTCAAGTCTAAGGAAGTTGAAGGTTCAGAGGAGAAGATGCCTATAGTTTGGTTTATTGCATGGAGAGATAATTTGCTATGAATGAGCTGACAGAGGAAAAAAGATTGATGGTCTCTCCTTGTGTTTAGAAAGGAAGGCTTTAGCGTGGTGTCAATGGAGAGAACAATATCAACCAATCATAACACATGAAGAATTGAAAGAACAATTGTTGGAGCATTTCAGAACTATTTCGAAAGAGCATTTACACGAGCAATTTTTTACATTAGTCAAGGAAGGGTATGTTATGGAGCATAGAGAATGCTACCCGGTCATTCGTTCAAGGGCCACATTAACCATTTGAAGGTGTTGACGGTACTCGTGGTGTCGACAAACCCATTGAATGTGGCGGCTTTGTTGGATTGGCCACTACTTAAGATATTGAAGGTGTTGATAGAATTTTTGGGATTTGCAGAATACTACCGGAAGTTCGTGAAGGGTTACAGTTCAATTGGGTGGCTGTTGGAGACGGATAACTTTCCTTAGGGGGAAGCGGTGACCCAAGATTTTGAGAAGTTAAAGGCCATGACGAGTGTACAAATGTTGTCGGTATCTGATTTCAACCAATCATTCATTCTAGGGACAGATGCTTCAAGCTATGGGTTACATGCAGTCCTCATGCCGTGTTAATGGCCCATCACTTATTTCAGTCTAGTGCTGACAGTGAGAGACAGACTCAAGTCAGTTTATGAGTGGGGGTCATATGACTTGATCCAACAGGAGTTTCCTCTCCTTCATTTTTAGGACAGTGTGTCTTTTGGGACGGGCGTAATGTTAGACCGGCATCAACTACACCATCCACCTCATGCGCCACTAAAAGTTGATGCCTAGCATGCCAAACTAGTTTGAAAACTTATGTTAGGCGTAAGACTGAAAGGGCAATTTAGTCATTTGTTAGTTATTATTGTAGGGTATAAATAGGGTTTAATATGTTTAGGGTTAAGTTATGTGATTTGTTTGATTGATGTATTTAATCTTAGGGTTAGGATTTGGGAGAGATTGCATGCCTCTCGAATTATAGATGATTTTCGTTTATACGTTTTGATTGTGTTGTTTTGTGCTGGTTAAAAAAAATAGTTTATTTTGCTCTAATTTCTGGGGAAGTTCCTATCATTTGGCTATGCAATATGCGAGCCATCAAATTAAGTAATTATTGGGATGAAAGAGTTTACACATTGTTTTAAATTGTTTTAATGCATTTAAAATCTAAAAATGGTTAATTATTCATGCTGAGCATTTCGTGAGGACCTTCTATACATGTTATTTTGATCTATCACTTTACCTTCTTAATCCTTTCTTGTTAATTTTATTTGTTCGCTTATTGGTGGATTTCTTATCCTTCGTTGTGTTATCAAACTACCAAAATATATATTTTTTACAAATTTATTTTCATGTAGTTCATTCTCATTGTTACTCTTAGATAACCTTTCATTAATACATACTTTGTTGTTTTATAATATATCAATCTTATCATTCTTATTATTAGCATGAATGGTTTATTTTAATTCGTGTTGGATTTTATTAGTAGCTAGACTATTCTTGAATCTCTGAGGAATTTCCTGATGATTATTTTATTTTGCGTTAGATCTCTTACGTCTGATAATTAATTAAAAGTTATTCATGGTTAATTTAGGTCAGATCTCTTACGTTAGATGTAAAAGTATGGGAACCAGTCATCATGGATTTATTTCAAGCTTTGGGTAATTCTTACTGCAATTCGGTGTGGGAAGAAGCACTTTTTCTTCATGATAAGAGGTAAAATTTCTATGCAAAAGATTCTCATGAAATTTTTATATGTCAAATATTCATATGATGTAGAAAGATTGCATTTTAACAAAAATAAATAAATAAATTGCAAACATTACATTTAGTTTCTATTTGTCAGGGTGTTATATAGTCATCAATTTATTGCTAACTAAACGTTGTTGTCCTTCAAAATTTACAATATGGGCAAATGGGAAAAAGGTAAGCCTGCACAAATTTTTTTGGGGCCATTCACGTGCATAGCACAATTCTTATATATTTGTATATCTCACACCTAAACTTTCATATTTACTTGCGTAGCACTCAAATCTTAAATATTACATAGAAAATAACATTATTATTATTTTTTAAAAGTGAAATGCTCCTTTTCATGCATAGATTTAAAGCATGAAGGAGCTATGTATGTTAATATTGAAGTTTTGGTGTGAGAAATGTAAATACATATGAATTGGGTGCAACGTAGGTAAATTTTTTTCATAAGTGGGAGCAATTTTCTTCGGATACAGTTACGAGTAATTGTTGATTCAAATTAATCTCTTTTTTTAAAATGCACTTGGAAAACCATCTTAATGATACATGTATCTGGATAATGACAACTTGGTCAAAATGTTGTGCTGATAAATTTCATATTTAAAAAAAAAACGTTTTATGAAAACTAATTTGTATTTATTAGTTTTTGTTAGAAATCCAACTCATTGCTCTCTGGGATTGTTTACCCAGCCAGCAGCCAATGGGGAAAAAAAGTATATCAAGATATACTGATCTAAACAAAATTTTGATCTGTTTTAAGATGAGTGATATTGACCACTTTTTTGGTCAAAGTATCCTGATATAATTTTTTTTGAATTAAATGACCCGAAGTTTTTTTTTTTTTTTGGTATTGCTTATGTGGTTATTTGGTTTCCATGCACGGAATTCTAACTAATTAAAATTTTCATAATATTTAGAGTTTTATTGTAAACATGCAACATGAATTCAGTGATGAACATTCTATTCTTTATTTTTGAACGATTAATTCAACATTTGCCATACATATTTACTTTGGGCTTGTTTGGATTAATTTTATTTTATTTTATTTTTCTTTTATTTTTTAAAAAATATTTGTTTAGTGTGTTTTTTACGTGTTATTATAATTTTTTTCTAAAAATAAATTAATATGTTTTTGAAAACAGTCATTGAGTGTTTTTAAAAATAATAGTATTTTACTCATATTTTTAAACATGTTTTGTTTCAAATCAAAATATAAACAAAATAAAATAAAATTTTAAAAGTAAAAGTTATCCCAAATGGCCCCTTAGGACTTATTTGGGTTCATTTTTTTCTTTTTTTATTTTAAAAACATGTTTGTTTAGTGATTTATCTGTATATTTTTATTTTTTTAATAAATTAATTTGCTTTAAAAACACTCAAAACATCTATGTATAGAAATTTGGTGTTTGCTGGAAGATACCTGTTTTAGTTACTTGAAAACTTATTTGGAAACCTTGGAAGTATAACTTGCAATAAGAATTTGCTTACAAGGAATTAATGGGATGTTAATTTATCTTTTGTAGTTTTTCTTGAATAAATGGAATTCATGTTATTTCCTTCAATCTCAAACCTCTTAGAAGAATAACTAGCTGTATTTTTATATACTTTTTCTGATATTTTTTTCTAATTTGGTAAAATTGATGCTGTGAAATTGTCAGATTGGATGATTTAAATGGAAATTCCTTGTTCAACCGCAAACCAAGTGCTAGAGATGCTTTTTCTGTAAAAGAAAAATTTATACAATCAAAGGTATTTGTCATAACTGTGAATTGTATGTAAAAGTTAAACTGAACTGAATCACTTTTTTTTGTGCATTGCAGTATGTAGAGAAGATTATGATTTCCAAGGAGGATAACCAGCCTGATCTTCCTCCCGTCAACCTCCGCAGCTGGGAAGCAGTTAAGAGCAGTAATATCCAAGCCATGTATCGGCTCCTTGTGGTGTGTGATGCTAATCCTAATACTGTTTTTGATGGGATAAGAGCCATCGGATCTACGAACATTCCAGAGGGTTGTTCCTTACTGCATTTAGCATGCTATATTGGTAATCCTGTCATGGTAGAACTCCTGCTACAGTTTGGTGCCGACATAAATAAAAAGGATTTCGAAGGAAGAACCCCTCTTCACTGTTCTATCTTCAGAAAGAATGATTTGCTTGCTAAATATCTAATTAGAAGGTACTCACTTAAAAGACATTGTAACATTTCACATTTAGCTGCAGCCTTTGCACCGTGAGGTGGTGGAGAGCATCCCTTCATTATTAGACACATGAAATTTTTAGATTTTATTTTATGCAATTTGATGTTTAGAATATTAATTAAAACTAATCTATATCAGATGTAAAATGCATTCACAAATATAAAACTGCGATAATCAGAACTTTTGGGTCACTACATAATCACTAATATTAATTAACACCTCATTATACATGTGTTTGATAGACACATTTTTGTCTTAAAATACTTTAAATGAACTCTCATGGTACTTGGATCATATTCCTTTAGATTGTCTTAACACAAAAATCACTTCTATAATAGACCTTATTGGCATGAAACGGTATTATTCTCCAAAGTTGGTGTATTTTTCTTCAAAGCCTTTGTTCCTTCACTCATTCACATGATTTTATTTTATGAAGTTTGAGTATCATCTTTGTTTTTAATTGTTGGTGCAAAACATTATTTCTCCTATCATTTTCCATCTTTTTTAATCTTCAACATTTTGTTTAGTAGATTTGTGATCTAATTCATTACAATATCCCTCAAAACCCTTATGCATCCTTTTCAAAGCAACAATTTTATATTTTATTCAACAGCTCCAGACAAGCATGTGGGCGCGCGCGCATACACAGACACTAAATTATTATTATTATTATGATTATTATTAGTCTCTTAAATCATTTTTGTGATATCGTTACACAGAGGTGCGAACACATTGATTAAAGATGGTGGGGGCCTGACTTGTCTTGAGAGGGCAATGGAATTGGGAGCAATAACTGATGAAGAGCTGTTTATATTGCTAGCAGGCCATGAGTAAGACAAACCATACTTTCTGCTACTCTTAATATAATGAAGCTTAATTTATATACTCTCAACTACGATGATTATAGCCCTCATTCCATTGGATAACATTCATTAAAGACTTCGTTCGAGGTGACGGTAATTCCATATATGTATTCTTTTTTTATTTTCTCAATCCCTCCCCTGAATTCTTGAAAAAGCAATAGCTGTTCTGATATTTGTGATGCTTCACTCTACAGCATTAGTCTTTTCAACATTTTTTAAATTATTGCAGTATTCAAAGATTCTGTATGTATTCTAATGTTTGCAGTTCCTTTTCTTTGAATCACAATTGTTTATATATAATGTATCCTGTGAGAAACTGTGTGATTCTTCTCAATTGCTTTCATGGCACATTATTTAAACCTCTCTCTTTGCTGCTAAACTGCTTGCTTGGTGTTTAGGATAGCTTTTGAATGTTTTAATTTTTATGAAAAATTCTAATGCTTATTAATCTGGAGATTTGTAAGCTTTTGTGTGAAGTAGGGTTCTGTTTTGTTACAATTGAGCATGATAATTGCATGGTGCTGTTTATCTCAGTTGGCAGATTCATTTTGATCAACTGGGACTTATCTTCTTTTTTTTTTTGGGGGGTGATATGAAAGATTTAGGGGGTATAAATTTAAAAAGTAAAGTTTAGATTGTTTGATATGTAAATAAATAATAATTGGGTGGTGTGGATTTAGATGACACGTAATTGGGTGGATTTGGACTCTAACCAGTTAGCTGGTTAGCACAAGTATAGCACATTTATTGACTAGTTAATCCAACTCCCAACCAAATAAATTTCAACTTGGGTCAACTTTTTTGACAAAAAATGACCAATCAAATATAATCAACATGATGATGATATGTCCTATGTGCTCTTGGCCCACCTCAATCAATCTTTGATTGAACACTAAGCCATAATGGGATTTAAATCCACTAAAATGAATATTTTAGTCGCCATGCATGTCTACGTTTGCATGGCCATCAGTTGTGAACAAATGACTCTTTTGTTGACTTAAATGAAGACAACACGAAACTAAAAGTTGTAATGTGTCTAATAAAAATTTAAAGCCAACCTTTGCTAGACTGAAATGTAGTTGTCCGCATGAAAGGCCTTAATTTTGTTAGATATTTATGCCACATGATTGTTGTTGACGGGACCAATATTTTAATATAAAAATAATAACCAATTATATATGCTTGTGTTTTCATTATCCCAAATTTTATGATATCATCTTCTTTATTAGGGTTATTTGGATTCGTTCCAGCTCTGAATCGGCTTGATCTAGCTCAAAATCTAAATAAGATGGCTCAAATTGAGTTATTTGGATCTATTTCAACTCGAAACCGGCTAGTAGTTTGTTATATTTGATTTTATTTAGCATTATATATAATTTTTATAAATAAAAAGTAATTTAAGCCGATCTCAAGCCAATTCGAGCCAATCCACATATGGCTCGAAATCAACTCCCAAAAAATTTCAATTCAAAGTCTCGGATTATTTATTTTAATGAGATCACACTGAGTTAAAATTAAAATCAATTTTCTTTCTACTGATTACCATCACGCAATAATTCACATTAATTCTCTTTTTCAATCTATCGAATCCGTTCAAGCAAGTTTTTTTTTCGAGAAAGTTGAGCTCAATATGCACGATTTGAACCCACGACCTTGTATTAACAGACTACATCCTCAGTCACTGTATCGTGAATAATTGCACATACATGCAAGCTTTTATTTCATAAATTCAGTGCATTTCGGATCCAGGCTAGACTCCGGTACGCTAAATCAATCAAATCATTTCGGCTAATAATATTTAATTAATCATCATGTGCTTATGTTAATCAGCCGTGTGATTATGCCGCTAAGTAATGGAGTTACCACCTACAGAACCTGCATGTTAATTTGAACTTAAGAAAGAGATCAGAGAAAATATACTACAAAAAATCATACTAATTAATTTTAACGCACAATAAAGTCTAATTAATCAGTGATTAGTACTATCATTTTGTTTTATGCTCAATTTGAATTTCAAGTTTATTTTTTTTGTTCATCAGCGTTCATGGAAGTTGACTTATTTCAGCTTGCCATAATTATTTTCTAAATTTACTTTAATCCACATCAAATTTTAGATTTACCTATATATATATATATATATATATATTGACATTTAAAGATTGAACATTTTTAATTAAAAATTGAATTACAGTCGATGTCAAAGCTTCCCCCTAAGCAAGCACTTAGAACAAAGATGTAAAATTTCCTAGCCACACAATTAAAATCATATAATTACTAATTTACAATGTCATGAACGACATTATAAGTCACTAAAAGACTAACTAAATCCACTGTTTTTCTTTCCTTCTTGTGGCTACAAATTAAAACTCACAAAATATACTAAATTACCACAACCAAATCTCTTCACAGCCACATAATTTGCATATGCAAAGTAAATAAAATCATTACTCTTCCCTCTAACACTCTCATTTGCATTGCCATCCTCAAATGAACGCATTATGCATCTTCATCAAGCACTAATTTAACCACTACACTAATTAATTAATCACAAAATTGCATCATAGACCAGTAACTACACTGGATTCCAAATGGAAACAAGAGATTTAAAGACTATGCATTAATCACAGCCACAAATTCACTCACACTCTCTCTCTCTCTCTGTGTGAAAAAAATTGTTAATTAATTAGATCTAATGATCAAATTTTATCATAATGAAACTTAGAACCATTGATTTACTTCAAGATAAATGCAACATAAATTTTAATATTGAATAATGATATACTCAATTCAACTCGATATAAGTTTCATACATTTAACTTTCATCCTCATCAAATTTCTTACAAACACATTCTAATTCAAATATTTTCTATACATACATACATACATACATACATACATATAAAGAGAGAACATTTATATACACTAGCTAATACATATTAATACTAGATTAAATAGAAAGTTAATTAAGGAGACCATTAAATAAGAAGTTTGCCGCTACTATTAGAACTTGTTACCTTCGACAACCGCACGCCTGTACAGCGGCGACATGACAGCATTCAGACCATCATCCGAACGTAAGATACATAATAATTTTTCTTCTAATAAAGCCCAAAGCTGACTTTATAGAGAGAGAAAATCAAAGATGATAGAGAACGCTCCATATGACCTCCCTTTCTCGAACTATAAATACACATGAATGTAACAACAACCATATCGTGCACACCTAAGCACTACTTTCAAAGCTTTAGAAAAATTAAGGTTTTGTATGCATGACGATGACTACTGTGGAAGGAGAAGGTGGTAGTAACTTGTTGAAGAAGGTGAAGCCATATGTCGCCATGGTTTTGCTGCAGTTTGGTTTTGCCTGCTCTTCCATTATTGCTACTGCAACTCTTAAGCGTGGAATGAACCACTTCGTTCTTGTTGTTTATCGAAACGCTGTTGCTGCTGTTGTTCTCGCTCCTTTTGCATTCTGGTTTGAAAGGTATTCTTATAATACTTAATTAATTATATGATTACATATAAATAAGATATTGTTTGGGGAGAGATTAAGCTTAATTATAATTAAGTTTTAACATATATATATATATATATATATATATATATATATATATATATATATATATATATATATATATATATNTATATATATATATATATATATATATATATATATATATATATATATATATATATATATATATATTGTACTTATGTCAAAATAAATTCAATAATATAAAATCTCATCTTAACTAAATTTCGGTTATCATCATTCCTTTTTTTTCTTCTAGCAATTAAGCATGTAGATATATATCACCTAATTCCAATGTATTTACATATCTAACACTTAAACTTTACTTTGTGCATTTATACCACACAAATATTTCCTATAAGTCTATAACATCAAAAATACCACCATTTTAGCTTGTTAAAAAAGGAGGCATGTGTGCTGCAATCGAATTGAGTGGTATGTATGTAAATTCCTATTTTAAAATAACAAAGATTTCAAATAATTATTTATTGCAAAGTAGATTATAAATTTTGTCATTCATAAACCGTTTGGGGCAGCTTATTTAGTGTGGTAGCATTTTGAAAACACACCTAACCTGTTTAGGCAAACTGCGTTTTGGCAGCTTATGTGTTTTCAAAACGCTGAAAATATTTTTTTAACACTGCACTTATCTAGATGCGGTGACAGTTTTCTGGCAGCGGTATGATTTTTTCAAAAAATAAAAAATTTGGAATAGTCACCGCGCCTAGCTTATCAGCAGATTATTCAATAAGCTACAACTGCCTCAAACAGACCCTTAGTTTACTTCTTTTCCTTGTGTCCATTTATATTTTTTACCAAAATATTTAAAATATTTTCACGGACAATACATACTCAAAATGAAGAGTAGAAACTTACATTTCATCCCAATTTGAGAAAAATATATGACTAAAATATTATTCATTATTAACTTATAAAAATCAATGTTTCGGTTGGTCTTTATGTAATTATCCCTTAATTTTAATGGCAGAAAAAGAAGACCGAAGCTCACCCCGATGACCTTCCTCATGATAGTGGGACTAGCCATTATGGAGTAAGTAACTAATGATGATTTATTTCCTTAAACACTAATTAATCTCGTCCATCTGATTGTTAATTTAATTTAATTATTTGTTTGATTTAACTGATATTAATTATCGTCCACATAAATTTAATGAGGTGATATTTCCTTAATTTCAGGCCTGTGCTAGACCAGAACTTTTATTACATGGGAAACAAATTGACCTCTGCCAGCTTCACTTCCTCTTTTTACAACATACTACCAGCAGTTACTTTCTTAATTGCTCTTATTCTCCGGTAAATTTCTTATGTATTTATATATGTAAAAAAAAAACAATTAACTTTTTACATTTATACCACCCAAATCTTTCCTAGCATATACATTGAAAGAGTTTCAAATAGCCTGCCATGCACCATGCATGCAACATAGCTAAATACATCAAATTATTATTTTTTATTTATAGGAAAATAAATAACTAATTAATTTAACCTCTGTAAAATGATAAGCAAATCTGGAGCCAAATTTCTAACATTTATTTAATAATTATTTAGGATGGAGAAATTGAAGCTGAGACAAAGACGTAGCCAAGCGAAGCTGATCGGCACAGTGGTGACTGTAGCAGGTGCAGCTTTGATGATACTATATAGAGGACCAATTGTCAACTCCATTTGGTCAAAAAGTGAGACCCTGCACAACACCCAAGGTGTTGACCGGGGGGGCCATGGTGGAGGAACCAACTTGGTCAATGGCACTTTCATGCTGCTTATCAGCACTGTGGCATGGTCTTCCTTCTTGATATTACAAGTAATTATGCCACATATATTATGTATATTATCATGAGTGATTGGACTTTATACACACATATATATAATTATATGTATTTATTTATTTATTTATTATTGCAGAATAAAACATTGGAAGTTTATCCTGTTGAGCTCTCCTTAAGCGTTTGGATATGCGCCATGGGGGTGGTGCTAAACACTGTTATCGCATTAGTGATGGAAAGAGGAAGAACGCAGCCCTGGATTATTGGATTTGATTTGAGGTTATTAAGTGCAGTGTACACTGTAAGTTCGTTAATCTCCCCACACACACACACACACATATATATAATCTTTATTTGGCAGAGACCCAAATATCAATTTCTGATGTGTTAAACTCATGAGAGCCCGCCTCATGTGTCTAAATATTCGAGAATCCAGTGTCACTGGGGATCGAACCCGTGACCTGAGGGGACTTACAGTGAACTCCGTCAACCAACAAGCCACGACTTGCAGCGCTCGCGCACGCGCGCACACACACATATATATGTATAAAGCATCTAATCGAAATATAATTAATGATGTTATATCTGCATGCAGGGTATAATATGCTCTGGGGTTACTTACTATGTGCAAGGGAAAGTGATGAAGGAGAGGGGTCCAGTTTTTGTGACCGCCTTCAATCCTCTCAGCATGATCTTCACTTCTGCTATGGGTGCCATCATACTAGCAGAGGAAATATCTCTAGGAAGGTATAAATATAAATATAAATTGGAAGATTAACACATATACATTCATCTCAATTCTTATGTATTTACATATGCAACACTTAAACTTCAATTTCTTACATATATGTCATCTTATCTATACATTAAAAGATGTCTGTCAATTTTTAAACGTTAAAATAGTAATATTTTTTATGTGACATGAAATAGTATTTTGGTGTAATGAATGTAGAAAGTAAAGTATAGTTGTTTGTTATGTAAATACATTGAATTAGGTGGCTTGAGTGTGTGTGTATATATATATATATATAGTATATTCATTTAAATGATTAACTAAAAAGAATATATCATACCAGCTATCTAATCAAAAATAGTTATGCAGAGAAGATTAATGATGATCATGTTAATGACAATCAAAATTCTTGTGAATAATTTATGAAGGGTATGAAACAGTCTATCAAAATCTTGTAACAAAAACTAAAAAAAACATGCACATACTTAGAAAGAACCATAAGTTTTATGTGATCATGAATTTCCTAAAATCAAACTTTTTATTTAGGTGTATATTAATAATAAAAAAGGTATATGTGGCCATTACATGAGCTTATCGCCAATGCAATATGAGATAAGATGTTCATAAAACTGTTTTAGTTCCTGCTTGCAGAGACTATTTATATGATTTTAATTATTGATCTTTTGATCACAATAAAAATAACAAATTCTTGCTCTAAAATAAACGTTAAATTTCATTTTATATAGTTATTTATAAAATTATCAGGTTATATTATTAACAAATCTATAAATTTCAGAATTCTTGGGGCTATTATCATAATGATAGGACTTTACTCTCTAATTTGGGGGAAGAGCAATGATCATATAATTTCATCAATCAATTGCAATGGTACGAGCAAAGGAGAGGCTGATCATCTACCAGTATCTGTTTTGAAAGGGACCATACCAGATCCTAATGATGACCCCAGTTTCATCAAGTTGCCAGTTATAAAGAAGTAATCCCTAACAAGCAAGGAATGGTGGAAATCCCATTCATTAATAAGTACATAGTTGTAGAAACCTGTTGGGGCTGCATACAAATCCTCATCTTGAACTTATATATAAATTGTATCATTTATATGTATATTATTTATTTTATGCAAATTGTGATTATTTGTTATGTTTTACTAATTTATGTGTGTTAAGTTAATAAAGTCGTTAATGTAAAAAAATATTGAATTCTCAATAGTTATTGCATAAAGCTATGAGAAAAACACTAATGTTATTGTAATTCCAATCATCTTAAATTTCTAATAATAAATACTTAAACATCATTAGATCTCTTTTTTTTTTTATCATTGCAATAGAAATATATTGTTGCATCTAGATTTGTCTTTGAATTATGCCGAAATTAATCTTATTAGTATCGAAGAAGAAAGAGAAATCAAAATAATTGAACAAAGAAGAAGTAAAATTCACTAAGCATCATAGAGTTTGAAGGTGATGACCTCCAAATAAGAAAAAAAGAGTAAAAAAATCTAAGTCATAAGAAAAAAAAAAAAAAAACCGAAAAAAAAAAAAAGAATCCTTAAAAAAAAGGAGAATGCTCTAGAGGGGTCCTAAAGGCTAAGAAATAGTTACTCCCCTTTGTACTCTCCAAGATCCTATATTTATAGGAAGTGCTATAGTATCGGCTACATAGTAAGCAATACATGAATAACAAAATACATGATAAGAGATGTATCATCTATAATGCAAAACATGATCAATAACATTCACTACATCTAAATTATGTCTAATATTTGCCACAATTTATGTTTTACATAACCCGAACTCATCATTATCATCTAACATTACAATGAAAATCAATGGATCCAAAATTATTTTGAAAGTTGTTATGATTTAAAACATGAAGCTTGTGATGTTTGCAATATGTTATACTCATAATATTTTTTTGTTTGCCAACTAGTGGAAAAGCTCTGAACATATTCCCATTAATAACTCTTTTAATGAGGATGAAGTACTAATAGAAATAATAAATAAAGAAAATGGTGTCAATTCCAAGAAGAACTTATGGTAATCCTCCTCCATCAGCCTCCACCCAACCTCCCTCATTCCTCTCTTATATTCCTCAAATCCATTTTAGATCCTCTTCCTTTAATTTTTAATAATAATGAATAGAACTTTATTATTTTTAACTTGGAACATTGCTCTGATCAAACTATTATTATTAATTGATCCACACATCAATAAAAAATCAATAGATTTCAGCCTAATACCGAACATTAATTCAAGTATCACCCAATACACCCTAAATGCATTACATAAAGCATCGCTTGATAGTGTTTTTAATAGCTCTATTATTATTTTCCATGATTTAAGAGAAATATAATAAGAAAATCCAAAGCACTCAATCCCTCACCGAAAAAATAGCCACTTAAAATAATTATGGTATTCAAGGTGTTGGAAGAAATTTGAATGCAAAAAATTTATCATCTTAACATAATATAAATCATTTTTCTTTCCTATAAATCAAGCATTTCCTTAACTATCTCATAGACTCTATTAATGCTAGGAATACTTATTTAAAAAAATTAAATTAAGCATGTTAGAGATACAATTCAAGATATCTTAATGACTCTGAGCTTTGAGCAACAACTAATTTATATATTCTTTCGAAGTGTAAAGAACTTCAACCATTCCTTATGTAAGATGTGTATTACCTTGTACTTGTTGGAGACTTGGAGTTAGCTTTGAAAGTATTATATTGATATGATTATTGAGACTAGTTTATTTGTGAGCTTGTTAAACATTGAGGATTGTGGGCCGTCAAATATTATGTTTGTGGTTTTTAAAATATAATTATATAATTATATATATATATATATATAATTTTGAAAAATAATATTTTAATTTAAAAAAAAATATGAGACTGAACTATTCTAATATATTTAATAGTTTAAACAAACCAAACATTAGAAATGAAATATGCATTCGGAAGACGTATCAGTTATCTGTGAAACCTGATTAAGGGTCAGTTTGTGGCAGTTTGTGTGTTTCAGGATAAGCTCGCGAATCAAACGTTACGGTGGACTTCTGAAAAAGTCTCACACATTTATAAGCTGGCCAAACAGACCCTAAATAAAATATGCCATCTTTTCTTCTTCTGAGGAGGGTGGGAGGCTTTCTTGTGAGTTGTACATAGATTAAGCAGCCAAATAGGGGTGAAAACATCGATCTGCTCCAAGCGCGACTGTTTTGGGAGATCGGCATCCGATGGAGAAGAAAAGCGGCGCGGCGATCTTGAACTCCGCCGTAACGATGCCTGATATCTTCTTTTTCTTACTCTTCGGTCTCCTATTCATCTCTAAGATGCCTGGAGCGGGAGCCGTTTGGATAACCTTGCCGGCGAGCGGTACGAAGTGTGTTTCGGAGGAGATCCAGCCGAACGTCGTCGTCCTGGCCGATTACTCTGTGGCTCCCGAGGACTCTGGCCATGCTCAAGCCACCATCTCGGCCAAGGTATTGATCCTTTGCTCTCTAGGCTCTTTTTTTGACGAAAAAACTTGGTTTTAGTGGATGATTTGTATGAAAACGGGGTTGTATTTTGTTGAATTAGGAAAGACCCAGTTAGGTTTCTGGGCTTTTTACTACTGAATTTTCTTGGTTTTAATCTTGGTTGGTGATTTATGCTGAGTTTTTATTGATAAAGTATAATTACAGGAAGAGAAAGGCTTGTTATTATTTTTTTTTTTTGGCTGTGCTATACGCAGTTTTTAGTCATGAAAATCCATGTTAGGATGCAAGCTGTTAATTTAACTCGGAGATTGTGAGGTTTGGTGGATTGGTAGGAGTGAATCAAAGATGAAATCAGAAAAGGAGACTACTTGGCCAGTTGAAATCTGCATGTACTTTATTGTTTCTCGCTGTGAAATGAGTTTATTTAAACATCCATTTAAAGAATTTCACTTCTATATAAACAGCAGAGGATCTTCAGTTCAGTATTTTTTGTAAGTGCAGCTATCTAAATATGTGTTCTGCCTATTGCAGTTTGTTTCATTTTTGTTTTGTTAAGTTTGGTTCTACTTATTTTGAGTTTCCTTGCATTTTGCTGCCCGTGAAGTTAAATAATATTGTGATAAATTACATTCCCTCAAATTTAATTAAAAGCCACTTGAGCTAAGAGGATTTTATGGTAGCAGACACCTTCATCCCCAGAAGTTTCAGTATAAATATGTACTACGGTAAAATTGTTTCTTAAAGACCAGTGTTGGCCAGAGATTTCTGTGAAACTCGATCAAGTAAGTACTATCAGTTTAGAGTCTTACAGCGTATCTTAATCCTACAATATTTGTCAAATCTGTAAAAGCATTTGAGATAGATATAATCCTTACTTTTTACCCATTTCTAACACCTCAATCCACACCTGATAAAATTTTTTGCATTATATTTGAAGTCGTCAACTAGTGCAATCTAGCCAATCGGATGCAGATTGGATGTCTCACCCAATGTTGATCTGCAATCTTGTGGAGTGTTAATTTCCTTCATTACCCAATAATTCGAATGGGAAGATACCTTTCAGTTTGTTTGATGCTGTGCTGCTTAAATCTCATCAATCAGCTCATTTCGATTAGCTCATTTTGGTGTCGCAGATTGGGTTATCCCCATCAAAGTTGCCTAGAGTATTTGATCTTCTTCACCAGATCCCCTTGTTGGGTTCTGATAGTTCCTAATTTTCATATTGATTCCACAATAATCTTTATGACTCTCCCTCTATTCCCTTAAGAGGTTTCATGTGGTCACTTCATGTATAAAGCCATGCTCAAACCTCGAAGATTCCTTGAACAATTTTAACGTATCCCTCTCATGGATAGCTTTCATTCTCAAGAAACAATTCAATTTTGCTATCATATGATACATATTCAAGAAACATTTTTAGATAGCTGGCCATGTTTAGTACTCCATATCATTTA